>ML312561.1:0-13272 GCA_005239505.1 Nicotiana paniculata
GGTACTAACCTATGATTCTCAGTATATTTTAAATGTTTGATTAAGCATTCTCTATTTACTTGATTTATTCTGTTAAAAAACCCCCAATTTTAGGGTTCTGTGTTCGTCTTGGTTGCTGTGTTTAGTTGATCTGTATGTTTCTCGTAAACATCCTACGATTCATTCTTACTTATGTTTTCTTGTTAGGGTTTTTTTGTTCGATTATTTTTTGACTATATCATGCTCCATACAAAACCCTAACTCATATTTGATATTGTTCTTTCTTATGGTCCTGATTCTAGTTTATTACCTGCTTATTCTCATAGTGTCATGATAAATCAGTGTTATCTTCTCTATTTCCTTAGAACTATGATATTTTCCTTAAAATTGTGATTCTGTGTATTTTTCCTTAGAACTCTTTATTAATTTTGCATATTTGTGTGACATTTTCCTTATTTGATAACTGATTCCCTGTGATTTCGAGGGATTTCTTACTGATTTTCAGAATTATTTTCTACCTTCTGTTATGTATAAGTATGCTGTCAACTAATTATATACTTTCCTTAATTAATATATTATGTACCTAGCCCTAATCACATGCCCTATTCTTTACTACTCTTTGTACGATTAAAATTAGTCTTTCAAATTACTTCTCTTTCCTTCTTTACTACTGTGGTATCCGTTTGAACTGTGACTCCTTAATTGTGGGGAGTACTTGTATCGATTGGATCATAATTGTGTTTATTTATATAATTATATACACTTTACTTGATTCCTTTCCTTTTGTTGCCACTACTTGTTACCGTTTGGGTATGATTCCTTAACTAAAGGAAGTCTGTATACTAAATTGATTCTAATTGGTGATTATTTCTATAATTACTGCTGAACTATTATTTTTACTTTATTCCTCTGCCTGCTTTTCAAAACTATATATACTATATTTTTTCATTAGCAAAGAAAAAACAACCAATCTGTTCAACTCTCTCTCTCTCAAAACTAAAACTTGCTCTTTATTCTCTCTTCTGTGCTACTTGATACTATTCTAAGCTAGCTGGCTGCAAGCCAAACTATTGTGCCTCTCCTATTTCTGCTTTGTGTTTCTGCTTTCCTCACTTCACCGGTATGTTCTAATTCAGATTTCAGTCCTCAAACCAACATGTTTCTATTACTGTTGCAATTTATTATGTTTCTAATCTCGTTCTATTTACTATTCTGTTGTTCAAAATGTAACTAAGATCCTGAATCCCCTCTACCTGTTAAGTTATGCTTTACTTGTCAATGACCAGCATGTTTCTGTATACTTAGCACTCTTTTCTTATATGAATCCCCATGCCTATGACTGGTAATTAGTTTGATCATGGTCTTAGTTGTTTGGTATTGATATGTTAATCTAATACGATAATGTGTTGTACCCCTGATCCCCTGAACCCTTAGGAGTTTCTGATTGTGTTCTCATATATGTTTCTGCCTGCTACATGTTTGCCCTTACTTGTTCTGTATTTGTCCCTCAAGTCCCATACCCCTGCTTGTGATTGTTGGACTATTCTTGGTCCTGTTATGTGATGCTGAGCTTGTTTTGAGAATGGTGTTCTCTCTAGCTGTTTTCATTAGTTAAACCTTTTGTTATGACAAAACTATTTTCACTAAGTCTCTCCTCTTTTTCAAAACTGTTTTCCTACTTAAACTCCTCAAAATTATGTCGAGCACTCTCACTATACTCTTAGACCCCCTTAGGTTCTGCCCCTTTTGTGTGAGCATTGCCTTGGGACCCTTGAGCTCCCTTTGAACTTTGACACACAAAGGCTGGCCTCTGCACTTACTCTATCTTGGCTATGAAATCTGGGTGTGAGCACTGCACGGAATCCCTTGAGATCCTTAGGGAACTCTGACACACCTGGATCATGTGAAAGGTTGTGAATAGAATGGCAATGAGTCATTCTGGAGATTCTGGGCCTATTAGTAGGCTCCATATAGTATAACTTCTTCTTTTCATTATTCAGTTATGTAATTCGTTCAAATGCCTATAATAATTGTTGTAAACAACTCTTTGGGGATGGATAGTGAAAGAGGAGGGGTAAATATGCATGCTATAGCTATTAGAGGGTAGAAGCCATGATATTAGGTTTTATTCCTTATTTGCATAATAGAAACCATGTTTAGGACTCATATGTGCAAGATCATGCATTAGAGACCATGTTCCCGAGGTCTTACAGTTACTGTTTTCAGCATCTATTGGCATCTCATTTCGAAAGTCCTGTGCTAATAACCTCTACGCTGCCAGGTACACTTAGAGATCCTGTTTAGGATAAACAACACTAATAAACCTGTCATGTTTACATCTCCTGAACCATGTTTAAACAATGCAATATTTGTGCATTTAGAAATCATGTTTAGGCTTCTGATTTTACATCATTCTGCATCTCTGTGCATTAGATACCATGTTTTAGGATTTCATTCATACTCGCTTAACAACACCTAGTCTAACTACTGGTGCATGTAAAAGGTATAAAACACTTCACTCAGTTTCTCTAAAACAACTAGCAACAATTCTGTGTTCTGAACAACCTAGAACAACATGTATAGGTAATACTTTGCAACAACCCCTATAACAATTCAGATAATTAGTATACATTGTCTCACGCCTAGGCAAGTCTTAGGTAATCAGCCATAAAGGAATAAAATCAAAACTTTCCTTTGTGATTAGTGTTCAACTGTCAGCATGTTTAAAACCAGTAGGCAAGCCTGATTAAGACTTCCTCTCTGAGTTATGCAATAAAGCTGTCTTTGTTTTATCACCTAGATACCATGCTTTAGGATTCTGAATTAATATGGACCTTAGTTGTGTATGAGACATATTTATATGTACTGTGTGTGGAGGAATACTTGAGCATTTATCTGCTTACCCTTTATCTGCAGTCCTGCTTGTTTTGTTATCTGTCGCCCTAGAATTTTTACCTTTAAAACTTGAGGGTCTGCCTAGCACCTCCCTTTAGGATAGGAGTCCTAATTCCCTCCGGGACTGATAGGAAGGGACAGGTAACAACTTGCAATAGAGGTCGAGACCAACACTCGTTTTTAATAACCTTACGGGGTGGGAAGGGTAGATACGGATATGATGACCGGTGCGCTAATACCACGTGTGGCCCCTCTTCGAAGAGTGATTATCGGGTATTGCATTGATGTGATCCATATTATTATAAACCTAGGATACCTTTTATATGCTTAGATCGTAATCCTTCCAAAATCTAATCTTCTTTACTATTTTCAAACATCTGCATGCTTAAGACTTAAATCCCCTCTTATTTGAGCCTTTATTTGTTTGTTTGCTAAGCCGTACAAATTCACGAAACCATTTGGCCAGGAACCATACTTGTGGATCCTGAGGGGTGCCTAACACCTTCCCCTTAGGATAATTTCAAGCCCTTACCCAATCTCGGGTCAGTAACGTAGTTCTAATTGAACCCCTTAGGTGCCTTAAGGCACCGTTAAAATCGTTAGGTGGCGACTCTTCAAAATATGCAATCCCCTTTCCCAAAAGGAACGAGTTGTCTCAACCAATATCATAAATCCTTTCAACCGGTCCCGAAAGGAGCTCTTGGGGAAAAGGGGGGCTCGACAGCATGGCGACTCTGCTGGGGATACATGGCAGCATGGCTGAGGAGGCCCTGATGGCTTCGTACTTCACTCACCACTAGAGCTTAGCATCACCCTGAAGATACATGGCAGCATGGCTGAGGAGGTGAGTTGATAGCCTTGACATGACCTCTTTCCTTTCCGAATACTATGCTAAGGCACTCCACCTGCGTTGAGGCCAATTAGTTGTGGGTAGAACCTGTATCTATCATCGCCCTAATGGGCTTCCCATTTACCTTCAATTCAACGAACATCAAGGTCCTCTCTTGTTTAGGATGAGTCCCTTTATTTGTCTTATTTTTCCCTTTCTTGGGATTGCGCAGGGGTCCTTTCTTACGGATACCAGCATTGGTTCCCGCTAATGCCTCAGAAATAGAACCCACAATTGCATTGAAGGCACCGACTGGTTCGATCTGCTCTGCATCGCCTTCTTCATCATCCGTCCCATCATCATAATCTTGATGGGCGTTCATCTGTGCATGTGGGCATTCGTTATTCCAATGTGGCCCGCCGCAATGAAGGCATCCTGAGGGAGGCTTTCTCCCCCGATCATTGTTGTTTGACGTAGCACTGTTGCTGCTTGAGGAAGGAGCCTTAGCTTTGGGTGCACTCCGATCTCCCCCACTTCTACTAGGGCCACCACTGTTAGGCTGGCCTCCCTTGTATCCCGCTCGGACAGGCGGTTGAGGCCTATCCTTCCGAGTTTCCACTTGATAGTCCCCAAGGCATTCCGCTGCTTGGATCGCCTTGGATAGGGTATCTACCCGTTGTCTTTGTAGTTCCATGCGGGCATAAGGTTTCAACCCTTCCAGGAATGTGAAGAGCTTGTCTTTGTCCCCCATGTCACGGATGTTCAGCATGAGCGCGGAGAATTCTCGCACGTAATCCAGCACTGATATGGTATGTCGGAGCTCCCGTAGTTTTCTCCCTGCACTGTACTCAAAATTCTCGGGGAAGAACTGTAGGCATATGGATGCTTTCAGTTCCTCCCATGTCTCCAAAGCATCTTCACCGACCCTGATGGCTTCGTACTTCACTCGCCACCAGAGCTTAGCATTACCCTAAAGATACATAGCTGCAGTTTCTACCTTCTTGGCTTCTTCTAGGCCTCCCACGACATCGAAGTACTGCTCGATGTCGAAAATAAAATTCTCCACTTCTTTAGCATTCCGAGCTTCACTATATGGCTTTGGCTCAGTAATTTTTAGTTTTGTGCCATGGCGGCGAGGTTTACAGCACCCTCGATTTTATTTCCACCTCCTCGAAGCAAGCCTTGTAGAGCAGCATTAACAACATTGAGTTGGCCTGTCAAGTTGTCTATAATTTGCTGCATGGCAGCCACCCTGTCTGCCTCTTGTGCCCTATAGGCTAAATCCTCGGTACGCTCCTGTCAGAGGTCCTTGAATTTACCAAAAATTTCAGCTGCCTCAATAGCTGCCGTTTGCCGGTCTCCTTTAGAGTCGCGACTGATGTTTTCTGTGTTCACTTCGACCTGGATCATTCTGCGGTCTAGGTCGTCCAACCTTTGCACTAGGCTGGTTTGTAGTTCAGGCAACATACTTACAATGGGTCGTAATACGTCAACCATCTCTTCAAGGGCCGCAATGCGGTCCATGATTCACCATGGTCAGAAATGGTGGTAATGGCAATGCGTTCCCTCGTCCGATGTCGAGCCTAGGATTTGATACCAACTATTACGTGGCACCTTCCTGAGATTTCTTGGAAGGGCGACGTAACGCTAAGCAACAGATGTCAGTGCAGTCGTTGTCCGCCAACTGAGGTCCCTCCGTACGCTAGACGAGATTGTCAGTGACGTACGGAAAAATCGATATCAAGAACAATTGAGAGAACAGTAAAGATAATTGAAAGAAAGCTTGATTACATAAATAAAAGCTATTACAACAGAAGGCAACGCGGTATCAAGGAGAGAGACACCAGTACAGAGAATTGCTTGGTAGAAAGTTTGGATTGCTTGATCCCCCCTAATAATGCTTTAAAAAATTAACCAAAGCTACATGACTTGACCTAACTAAGCTAGAGGAACATAATGAAATTACATGGAATAAAACTATTCTATATTTACAATGAAAAGGACTTAGTTTCCTACAAGGTAGAAACAGGTCCGTTGTCAGCAACTTTGTCTCTGGCATCACGATCTGCGCGCGCGGCATTGTCTGCGCATGCGGTGCTGTTGGCAGCTGCTTGCGGCTGCGCGCTAGCGAGGGATTTCGGTAGGGCGACAAAGGCACATGCGCGCTTGTCACTTGGCGCAGCCAAAACTACGAGGCCGTTCGTGGCGCTAGACGTCGGGAGGTTTGCCAGGATGCCACGGGGCGCGTCCAAGGAGTCACGGGGCATGGATAGAAAGCCACCCATGACAATTCTCATGTAAAGATTGCATCTTTTTTAAAAATTCAGGCAATGGAGAATTTTATTGGTTGGGAAGAAGAATCGTACCCACAATATGAAGATTTCATAGTGCTGCCTTTCTTTGCCCTTTTCTTTCCCACTGTCAGATATTTTCTCGATAAATTTGTATTTGAGGTATTACTTTTTTCAAAGTTGTCATTTTTCTCTTTCATTGTAATTTCTTTTGAATGTTCGGTTACTCGGCTGCTCGTGTACAATGAAATATGGAAATTAAAAAGAGGTTTTTTTATCCTAATAGCTATTTGGCCAAGCTTATGGGAATCCAAATATATATATATTTTTTTAAAAGAAAATGCTAATTTGAGAGAGTTGAATAGTTTGGCCAAGCTCTTTAAGAAAAAAAATAACTGTTTTTTTGAGTAGTAACAGAAGCTATTATTCAGAAGATGAATTTTTCCCTCGAAAATTTTGGTCAAGCACAAATTACTGCTCTAATATTGGTAAAAGTGTTTTTCAAATTTATTAGCCAAACACAAATTGCTACTCTTCAAAATTACTTTAGAAGAGTGTGGTAGAAGACAAAGGCAAACTTTTTCATGAGAAAAATGACCTTACTCTGGAAATTGTTTATTTATCATGTTCATATTCTAAAATTCCTAAGGAGTCTGACTACTAAAATATGATTGACAACTCGTAGCTGTGAGAAAATTTAACATGGTGGCGGCTGGCCTTCATGCTTTATGTTTTAAGCAAAGTATATGCAGAATAATCTGAGTACACCCTGCTGCACAAGAGTCTTATCCTGGATTCATTTGTTGCTCTAATTCTGTATTCCTACACAGTCTAACACTTCTTTGATGATAATTTCTTTAATATAGAATGGTTGTACATGTCTCAGAAAGTGGCTAAAAGGTTAATATTTGGAAAAAGATGATAATTTCTTTATTTCATTGGACCTTCTTTATACCGGAATAGACACTAGAACGTTTCCCTTATTGGCATACTAACTATCATAATATGATGAAAACAGTAAGGCATTCAGTGCGTGAAAGGGGACAAAACTGATCGTAGCTGAAAAATATACTTTTTGCTGATAATCGTTGGAAAGTTTGACCTAGAATTGGTCTATTGTTTGGTGTGGATACAGAATGATTATTGAAATACTGCTTTGCCGCACATCATATTCCTCATTTCTTCATCAACCTTCTTTCACTGTCTAGAAGCACAGTGTCATGTAGTCCTCATAGAATAAAGTTAAGATGTACATTGTCTTGTTGATAAGAAACAAATAGCTCCAGTAAAGATACTTGTGTTTGCTTCTTTATACTATTCTCTCTAGTTCACTTTCCATTTCCTTGTCATGTGTGTGTTCTTGAGTGAATTTTTCTGAGAATTAACAGTCATTTTGTTTTCCTAATGGGGTAAAGACCCGAGTGAGGACGATGAGTGGGGACTCGGACTATTTTCCGGTTATGATGGGGTTGTATTAAGGGTCGGCACTCAACCCTTTTTTGTTTGCTTTGGTGATGGATGTACTGACGCGCCACATCCAAGGAGAGGTGTCGTGGTGCATGCTATTTGCAGATGATTTTGTATTGATTGACGAGATGCGAGACGATGTGAACGCGCAACTAGAGGTATGGAGGCAGACCCTGGAATCTAAAGGTTTCAAGTTGAGCAGGACCAAGACAGAATACTTGGAGTGTAAGTTCAGTGGCGAGACTCAAGCAGGGAAAAAGGAGGTGAGGTTGGACTCGCAGGTCATCCCTAGGAGAGAGAGTTTTAAGTACCTTGGGTCTATTATTCAGGGGGATGGGGATATTGATGAAGATGTCACACATCGTATTGTGGCGAGATGGAATGGAGACTCACTTCCGGTGTTTTGTGTAACAAGAAGGTGCCACCGAAACTTAAGGGTAAAATCTACGGAGTGGTGGTCAGACCAATGATGTTGTATGGGGCTGAGTGTTGGCCAGTCAAGATCGCTCACGTCCAGAAGATGAAGGCAACAAAGATGCGGATGTTGAGATGGATGTGCGGGCACACCAGGTTAGATAGGATTAGAAATGAAGTTATTCGCGAAAAGGTTGGTGTGACCCCTATTAAGGACAAGATGCGAGAAGCGCGACTTTGGCAGATTGGTCATGTGAGGAGCAGGAGCACAGACGCACCGGTGAGGAGGTTTGAGAGGTTGACATTGGAGGGCCTACAGAGAGGTAGAGGTAAGCCAAAGAAGATGTGGGGAGGGAGAGGTGATTAGGCAAGATATGACGCAACTTCAGCTGACCGAGGAAATGACCCTTGATAGTAAGTATAGAGGTCGAGGATTAGGGTAGTATAGTAGGTATTCTAGAGTGTTCATAACAATAGTATTGGCACGCAATCTCGCTTTTTGTTGGTAGTGAGATTTTTATGACTAACTGTTGTTTTCTTTCATTTTTGATCACCTTACTATCTAGTTGTTTTTATTCTGCTTTTATATAACTTTTTGATACTGTCTTTTCTTGTTTATATTTTCATTAATGTGGTGCTTATGTTCTTCTGAGCCGAGGATCTATTGGAAACAGCTTCTCTATGCTCACAAGGTAGGGTTAAAATATGCGTACATGCTATTCTTCCCAGACCCTATGGTGTGGGGATAATACTGAGTTTGCTGTTGTTATTTATTTTCCTAATGGAAGTCCTCTTCTTAACGATTGCATTGTACCCTTTTTTGTTTTTTTCGGAGACTTCACTTACGAGAAAAAGTTGTTTATGAGATTTTTTGCAAATCCTTTTCTTTTTTTTTTCTCTGCACAGTTACGAAGTTATCCAGGCCTTGGATTAAGGAGAAGCACAAAGTGGAACGACCAATTTATTACTACGTATTCAATTCTCTTCTATACTGCTTGCTGGTTCTTCATATATATTGGTGGGTGTTGATATACCGGATGCTTGTTAAACAAATCCAGTCTTGGGGCCAACTAAGTGAGGATGTTAGATCTGGTAAGCTAGAAAAGCGACATACTTATATTGTATAACATCTTGATAAATGTGCTTTAGCATATTAATCTGCTCATATTAGAGAAATTATTTGGTTTAAATTACAACAACCCAGTAAAATCTTATTGATAGGATCTGGGGAGGATAGAGTGTACGCAGACCTTACCCTACTCCAGAGGAGGTAAAGAGGCTGTTTCTGGAAGACTCTCGGCTCAGAGACAATCGATCTATCACCCGAAAAATAATATCAGCAAAGTGAGAGACAACAAATAAATAAAAAAAGTAGTAACACAAATATTATTCAAAAATATGAAACACAACTATAAATCGCTAGCAGTGCTAGACAAAACACTATCATACTCTTCACAAAGAGGAAAATCGCTCGACTACCCTTTAACCTACAACCCTAATCCTCGACCTCCATACTTTCCTATCAAGAGCTATGTCCTCGAAAATCTGGAGTCACGTCATGTGTTGTCTGATCACCTCGCCCTAATACTTCTTAGACCGCCCTCCACCTCTTCTCGTACCTGCCAAAGTCAACCGCTCGCGCTCCTAACCGAAGCATCTACCTTCTCCTCTGAATTGTTGAAACATATACGATGTGATCTAAGATGCGCTCTATAACTGAGTTAATTGACATACGACAACTTGGATTTTGTCAATAGCGTCATATAGCGTCTAATCTATAGCTATATTTGCTAGCTTCTAATCTATAGCTATAGTTTCTTACATATGTTACAGCTTCTGTTTTAAATTTAATATCTTATTGGTCGGTCATCATTTTTTATTTTATGCAGATTCTGAAGAGGAAGATGGTCATGAACATTGACCATGCAGGAAGTGTTTTATCTCCTCTGTGAAGGTATTTGATAGATTTGGATGCTAAAGGACAGACGATAATGTAAAGAATAGTCATAAGCAGTTTTTCTGCATTCAAACGTTTTTATGCCAGCTTCTTGATCACGCTCAATTATGTCTTATAAAAAGGATAAAGCAGCCGTTGTCAATATATTCCGAATATTAAGCCCAGAGTCGGAATTAACCTAGTAATCACAGTTATCAGACACACTTACTTCCACGTACTCAACTTCCAAGATATTTTGAATAACAATAGGTTGTTTTTCTACTAACTATTACTTTATGAAACTATATTACTAAGAGATAACTAAGAATAAGTTGTAAACAATAATGAGAAGGATCTAAGGTTATGATTTCCCCTATTGACGGAATCCCCTCCTGCTATGTTTCATACAAATTCACCTATTCGTTTCTATCGATCATGAGCACTGTTCTTACTGTAAATCTCTCTCGAGCAGTTATGACAATTTATTAGACATACTCTCCCGAGTTACGCTAGCTGGATTTTGTTACAACTCACTTAGATCGTACCCAACGTTTCGTTATCCCTAATCCCACCTTTAAACCCTTGGTTATTGATTCCTCACATATGTCGGGAGTGATGATGCTCAACAATTACCTAAATATGCACTCTCTCCCAAGTTATACATACTAAATAGGCACAGCTAATTGATGATCCTTTCACTAGAACCCGCGCTGGTGAGGTTTCGCATTGTTTCTATATTTACAGAAAGTTTATTATTTTATTTTACAGCAATACAGATTACTAACAATCTTAAGGAAATTAAATTTTTATTATATTCTGTATTCTGTTAGTGGAGATTAAAAACCTTTGTGTTTTCTACTCCGTCTGAATTTTACTATTATGATTTGAAGATATAAAAACTTCATCAGAATTTTGAAATTCAGAAAACGACATCGTTTTCTGTGAAATAGTATATAAAAACTTCGATTTTTATTTATTATACATACTGTTTATTGTTGATTACAGTATTGTTTACTGTTTTGGTTTTGCCATTGATTGAACTCTTCTGTTGTTGATAGTGAGAAATGGCAATTGATAAAGAAAATTCTTCTGTGACTGACGGCTGTTCCACCGGTAGAAAAATCGGAGAAATTTTCTAGAGCTAACTTCAAAGGATGGCAGCAAAGGGTGTTCTTCTGGCTTACCACACTTGGTATGCAGAAATTCACTAGTGAAGAGCCTCCAGTGCCTGCTGCGGACATGTCGAACAATGAAAAGTTCATGATTGTTGAGGCGTGGAAGCAGGCAGGTTTTCTTTGCAAAAGCTATATTTTAAGTACTTTAGAGGATGACTTGTACAATGTTTACAGTGCGATAAATACTTCGAAAGAATTATGGGACACACTTGAGAAGAAGTACAAGACAGAAGATGCATGCTTGAAGAAGTTCGTGGTTGTCAAGTTTCTACACTATAAAATGATAGACAGTTAAAACTGTGGGAACCCAAATTCAGGAACTTCAACTTATTTTTCATGACCTTATTGCTGAAGGTATGGTCGTGAATGAAGCATTTCAAGTGGCTGCAATGATTGAAAAGTTGCCTCTTTCATGGAGAGATTTCAAGAACTATCTCAAGCACAAGCGCAAAGAAATGAAGTTAGAAGATCTTGTGATTCGTCTCAACATTGAGGAAGACAACAAAATAGCCAAGAAGAAGTCTCGTGGAAATTCAACAATCATGGGAGCTAATATCATTGAAGAAACTGTTCCAAAAAGTAAGAAGAGGAAGAGATCTTCTGGACAGACTAAGGAGCAGAACAAAAAGAAATTCAAGGTCAAGTGCCACAATTGTGGAAGAGTTGGTCACAAAGCCCCTAATTGTCGCTTCCCGAAAAAGGATAAGAAGAAGGGACATGCCAACATAGTGGAGAATAATGATGGCATTGATGATCTTTGTGCAATGCTTTCGGAATGCAACTTAGTTGGAAATCTGAAGGAGTGGTGGATTGACTCTGGAGCCACTCGACATGTTTGTGCTATCAAAGAAGCATTTGCGACTTACTCTACTGTTGGTCCCGAAGAAGAGATTTCCATGGGAAATAACTCAACAGCCAAGATTGAAGGTTATGGGAAGATTTTCCTAAAGATGACTTCCGGNAGATTCAAATATGTATTTATTTCTGATAAAGTTATTTTCAGCAAGAATGAAATGTACGTTGGAAAAGGCTACCTCACAGAGGGACTTTTCAATCTCAATGTAATGGTTGTTGATACTATGAATAAAATTTCATCTTCTTCTTATTTGTTGGAGTCAAATGATTTATGGCATAGTCGTTTAGGACATGTCAATTATAAGAACTTGCGGAAATTAATTAATTTAAAATATATTTCCTAAATTCGAGTGTAATAAATCGAAATGTCAAATATGTGTTGAATCTAAGTTTGTAAAACATCCTTATAAGTCTGTTGAAAGGAATTCAAATCCTTTAGACTTAATTCATACTGACATTTGCGATATGAAGTCGACACCATCTAGAGGTGGGAAAAAGTATTTTATTACTTTTATTGACGATTGCACTCGATATTGTTATGTTTATTTGCTTAATAGTAAGGATGAAGCAATTGAAGCATTTAAGCAATACAAGAATGAAGTAGAGAATCAATTGAATAAAAAGATCAAAATGATTAGAAGTGATAGAGGTGGATAATATGAATCTCCGTTTGCAGAAATATGTTCGGAATATGGAATTATCCATCAAACTACTGCACCTTACACACCTCAATCCAACGGAATTGCGGAAAGGAAAAATCGGACATTAAAGGAAATGATGAATTCTTTATTAATAAGTTCTGGATTATCGCAGAGTTTGTGGGGGGAAGCTATCCTTACAGCTAACCGAATACTCAACAGAGTACCCCACAGCAAAACGCAATCTATTCCATATGAAAAATGGAAAGATAGAAAACCCAACTTGAAATATTTCAAAGTGTGGGGGTGTCTAGCAAAGGTACAAGTTACTTTACCTAAAAGAGTTAAAATCGGACCAAAAATAGTAGATTGCGTTTTCATTGAATATGATACAAATAGTAAAGCATGTCGATTTTTTGTCCATAAATCTGATAATCCCGAGATTCATGTTAATACGGTAATGAAATCAGATAATGTTGAATTCTTTGAAAGTATTTATCCGTATAAAACTGAATGCGAGTCGTTAAGTGAAAGACCTAAACGACCTCGGGAAGAACCAAAGGAAAATACTCCAAGTGTAGAAGATCCAAGGCGTAGCAAACGTCAAAGAAAATCTACTTCCTTTGGACAAGATTTTGTGACATTCTTGCTTGAAAATGATCATCAAACTTTTAACCATACATGGGAATTGGAAGCAAACGCTAAAGAAAATCTACTTCCTTTGGACCAGATAGTGAGATTCAATCAATTTTGGATAACCATACATGGGAATTGGTTGATCTTCCTCCAGGAA
>MDKI01091982.1:0-24932 GCA_005239505.1 Nicotiana paniculata
AGGGGGGGCACAACGAGAAGAACAAGAATAGATTCATCATTAAGAAGAAAGGAAGATGGAGGAGGAGAGACTCTATGACCTTTGCTTTTACAGTTAACCGTTAGAAATTATGCATCAACTTGTTGGCGAACTAGGTTTTATGATGTTAGCATTGCGCTCCAAAGAAAATAAAAAGAAGGGAAAAAAAAACTAGATTATTAATATTTGCCTTTTGCACTATTTTTTTGGGTAAAATTTATAAGTCTTTATGAACATGATTTAGTACGTATTTTTCAGAAATCCAATAATCTTGGTCTTTGAGGTATATAGTCTCTCTCATTTCTGTCATTAACATCATATCTTTTTATTATTAGGTAACTTGACTAACTAAATTTGAAAATGATATAAAATTTTAGAGTATTTTTTTTTTAATTTGATATGGCACATGAAAAGTCCCAACACATGGTTCTATACTTGTGTTATATAATAGTTTAACGTACTAGACTAGACTTGTTGTAGAGTATATATAACGCTATCTTTCTAAAAGAAATGCATGGTTTTCTTTCTTTTCCCTGATCAGTTTAACATCGTCACGTTTTCTAATTCATGAAAACTCTCAACTTTATCTTTTCTTTTTCCTTTCAAAACGCCAAAGTTTCTGAAGAATTGTAGGGACTCAAACAAAGAAATCAAAATAAATTAGAGAAAAGTACAAGAAGGGCAAAAAAAAAAGAAAAAAATGAAAAAGGATATCAAGAATTATGTGCATTATATGTCATTGCACTTAATTAATTTAATATAATCCATTAATTTTGTTTTATTACTACAATCATCCGATAACTATAGGATAATTCACAAATTAATGTTATATGTAGTGATAGCATAAGTGATTTTTTTCACACTTAGGCAATAGTTATCTGTCTTATTTTTAAGGTTATTAACGTTACTAATTATGAATAATTATCTTTAAGATGAGCTGACGGTATACAAAAAATATATAGAAATTAAACTTTCCTGTATTCTTTTTGATATAGTTTAATTTATATACAACGATGATGAAGCTATTGTTACACTATCACATTATTCAAAATAAGTATACAGGTAACCGTTTATAAAAAATGGAATTTGTAATATTGAAATAAGACAATTAACCTAATATAAAAAGTAAAGGTGACCTAATAGCGTAAAGACCATCGATGGATTAATTAGTTAAACTCATTTAGATATTCTTATGACAAGAGTTAATTGAGCTAGGTTTCGTTACTTTAATTTTTTTTTTTTTTTTGTAGGAAAATCTGTCTGTCCAATATGATGTGATTAAAGTCTCGAAGCAAAGCCTTATTAAACTGTCAGACACAAGTAGAGGATCACTTCTGATGGAAAACCATTCCCTAAAACCTTGCTGGAGGAAGCCATTGACAAGTAAGTTCACGTTACTTTGGCATCAAAAGATGAGACTAAATTAATCTAAATAGTCGTTCACTCAAAATAATAGCAAGCTGATATATAATAAATATATAATTAGGCTCATCGAGTGATCAAATGTGTAACTTTCTTGTGAAAAGCAAAATCAAGAAAAGCAAAAAAGAAAAAGAAAAATAACCCTAAAATTAAACAAATAGAATATGCCACGCATGATGTTTAAACTAAATTAATAATAACATGACATGTATTTTCGCTTTATACACTTTTATTATTTAAGCATGGTTAGTTAATACATACATCAATTTATTACTTAACCATAGTTAAAATTTCACTATTTGAATGAGTGAAAGTCATCCAAAATCACAGTTTTCTTTCAATTTTAACTCTCTTTTTTTTTTTTTTTTTTTTTTTTTTTTTTTTTTTTTTTTTTTGTGTGTTCTTTGTGATTTTTCAGTAAATGAAGAGCAATCAAAAGGCTACATCTTCTTCACTCTTACAGAAAGCCCTGAAGATCATGTCACACAAGTAACTTTTAATTTCCTTTATTTTCAGTTCTTTTCTACTGATGTTTCTTTCCTTTTTATTTTTTTATTTTTTACAGTTTTAGACATCAAACTGAAAAACTAATCACAAAGAACAAAAATAAGGAAGAAGCTTCTTCGAAAAAAAAATTAAAAAGAAAAATAAAGGGGAAGGGAGATTTGTACACCTGTCAAGTCAAAGGGAAGCCACGAGTCAACTTGCTGCCATTATTCTTCCTTTTCCTTCTTTCTTTCAGAAGCGCGAATTATTTTTATATGACTAATCTTATCGGACAACGAGTTTAAGAAAAAAATTAAAAAAAGGATCTCAAAAATATCTCATAAATTTGTATGAGTATAATATTTTAAAATTTGTGATAAAAAAATATTATAATATTTGTACGCTGGTAAAAGATTTATCATTAAAAAATAAAATGAGAAGTTCAAATTAAATTTTTAAGTTAAAAAAGTGTCAATCTTTTTGACAAATAAAAAATTGTGTCATTTTTTTTTTCACTGGACGTATTTACTTCACGTTGCTTACATCGTAAATAAAACATTTTGCACCATTACTATAATTTAATTTACTTGCCTAACTTTTGAGTTTATTAAGTTCACTATTAATTCAAGGAAAGTTATCTCGGACGAGTAATACGAATCAATAGTCATGAGCAGATATGCTTTTTATTTTAATTTTTTTTTATATCATATTTTATAGGCCTATAATTGTATTTACATATCCAATATGCATCTCAGATTGCTGATGCAGTGGTTGTGGCCAAATACCTCGGAGCAACTCTAGTCCTTCCTGAAATAAGAGGAACCAAAACAGGACACAAGAGGTAAATTAGTCTTTTATTTTCAGTTCTCTTGGATTATTATTTATATATATTTACTTATTTAGCGACTCAACAACGAAAAGAAAAAAGAAAAAAGGAAAAAAATTATTTAATAAGGTAGATGTACAATCTTATAAATTGACAATTTTTTTTTTGTTGATAAAATGAGTATGAAAATAGTACAAAGTTAAATTCGTTTCAGAATAATGAAGACTTTCTTGAAGAAATTGAGCTAGTGCTTAGAGATAGATTTGGTTGAAATTTCAAAAAATAATTTTTGAAATTATGTTGAAAAAATATTTTTTGGAAGTTGAAGTTGTATTTGGATATGCATTTTTTCGAAAAAGAAAAGTTGAAGTTTTGTCGGTTGAAGAAATTTTTTTACCCAAAAACTGTCCTACACCAGTTTTGGGGATCTTGAAATTTTTTTTTTCAATTTTTTTTCAAAAACCGATCATATTCCATGAACAAATAATGTTTTCAAAATAAATTTTTTTTTTATTTTAAAAAGGTTAGCCAAAATTTATAGCCAAAGGGAGCTACTAGTATCTTAACCAAGGTCTAATCAACTTGGTTAAAATGCATATATGCCACTTTTTTTTTTCCTTCGAGTCATAAGCCATAACTTGAATTACATATTTAATGTCATTCTTCTGTTATCTATGGTTTATATTTGACTAATTTGACAATAATTACTTTTAGGCAATATGGAGATATTTATGACATAAAGAGATTGATGTCAAGTTTAGATGGCATAGTTCAAGTTGTAAAAGATCCACCAATGGAATCATCAAAAGTGAATATCACCAACATAAAGGTGCCAAATATGGTGACCAAAGATTTCATTGCATCCAAAATTCAGCCAATTTTCAAAGCCAAAAGAAACTTATTTCTTTCAACTGAATTCCAATCTTCAAATTTGGCAAAGGCCAAAGAGATAGACTACAATATAAAGATGGACCCTTTTGCATGTTTAGCAATATTTGGAAGTCTTGAGTTGCAACAAGAATTAAATCAATTGGTTAGTACAATGGTTGGGACATTAAGAAGTTTGAGCTATAAAACAAATGGACAATTTGTTGCTGTGGATTTGAAGGTTGAGGCTTTGGAAAGTATGTGCAAAGGAAATGTGATTAAAACTAAGAATTGTTATAATGCCAAAGAGATTGGTGAGTTTTTGAAGAAGATTGGTTTTCAAAGGCACACCACTATTTACTTGACTCAAAATGGATGGCATAAAAGTGTTGATGCTTTGAGAGAGATCTTCCCCAATACTTTCACCAAGGTAAACTTCTCTACCTATTTACATTAGCTATAATATTAAGTAACTAATAAACCTAAAAAAGTTGGAGAATTAGTAATTTTTAGAGAATGTTGATTTTCTTGTTTTTATGTCCCCATTTGACCACCAAAACTTATAATCTAGTGGTACCAAAACTTACCGTCTAGTGATACCGATGGGAGTCTCCCCACAATAGGTGTGAGTTCAATTCTCACTGTCGCCCTCCCATAATTCAATAGGAAAAAAAAAAGGAGACCATTTGTCCACCAATGCTTAGAGTATAGTGGTACCGATGATTCTCTTATACAATAGGTGTCGGTTCAATTATGATTTTCTCCTTCCTCATATTCAATACGGAAAAAAAGTTGAATAAGTTGACCATTTGTCCATCAAGGCTTACAGTATAGTGGTACCAATGAGATTCTCTTATACAATAAGTGTCGGTTCAATTCTCAGTGCTTCCTTCTCCGTTTTCCAGCTCAATCACCCAATGCAATAGAAAAAAGAACTTGCCAATTCGATTTTGAGTATAACCTAATTATGATTATACATGTGAATGAATATTTGAAGTTCAACTTACATAGTTTAATAATCAAAACAAGCAATTCCTTGATTTCTTGATTATTGAACAACTCTTCATCATGTCATGCAATTGCAACAGGATGCCATAATTCCAGCATATGAGAAGGCTAAATACCAGATAACCAGAAGTCCTGAGTTCGAGAAAGTTATCGACTTCCAAATATGTACACAAGCTGATGTTTTTGTACCAACAATTTCCAATCTATTCTACACTAATGTTGTGGCAAAGAGAATTGCCTCAGGAAAGACAGAGGTACTTGTTCCAGCACAAAAAGTTTCTACTTCATCTGCTGCAATGGATTATGTCTCTCCTTACATTTCCAAGAAATCACACTGGGCTTATTCATGCTTCTGTTGATCAGTCAAATTATAAGTGTAAGAAAATTGTATCTGGTTTTGTTTAAGTCAACATGTGAGAGAATTGTAGATTAATTAGCCTAGTCCAATAGAAAAAGTAAGATGTATGTCGTAGTTATGAGAAGTAGTTTTGAATGTCTTGTTTACAAATATTAATGACTCCTTGTCTTGTTTTTCTACGTTTTTACTTTAATTAGTTGATTCAGATTGTAGTTTCTACTTTTAAGCCAAGAAGTACTGAATCTTTTCAAATGTTCTAAATAAACTGATAGAATCCAAATCCGGAGATGGATAGTTTCCTCGGGCTCTTTATTGGGAAGATGATACTGTATATCCATTCTCAAATTATATATAAATTGACAAATTTTATACACTTTTTCGGTCACCAAATATAAATAGATTCTGAAGCGGACTAAAACTGAAAAACCCCCCTCTTTATTCTCACCATTTGAGCTAACTTATTCGTTTTCATTTAACATAAATATTGAGGAATATGCCCTTTTATCTGATTTCTCGAGAAGCTCTACTAGCAAAGAGTCAATGGATCTATTACTTGATAAGCATTAAGCAAGATGATTGCGAGGTTAATTTCACAAATGATCCTTGAGCTTTATCCATTTGTTTACCCTAAAATTTGGATAATAATTAGACGTATATTGTGATTTTAAGGATATGTGATTTCACTCAACACTAATTGATAAATATGAAGGTAAATGACAGAATTGAATTGTAAATAAAGTAAACCAGTGTTCGGACAGAACCTCAGCCCTCGAGTCAGAGATACTCTCGAACTGATAAGTATAAAAACAGTAAGAAAATAGAGTAAACTAATGAAAAACAATATAGGCAAGAAAAAGATGATTGTATTGCTATAATTTCTATGAATCATCCCCTTTACAAATGATTAGAACTCCTCTTTATATAGTAGAGGAATTCTACTTATGGTATAACTCTAATACAGAAGGAAATCACATAATTAGCTAATTAACTACTTCTGATTTGATATGTTCCGAGATTTACGCCATGATCCTCGACTAGTCATGGATATATCACTCTTCCGTTACTAAGCTGTCTCCGGTATTACTTGGTGTATGTCTCCCTCGACTTTGATTGCTACCAACCTCGGCCTCGAGAGAGACTTCGATCTCGAACTCGATGCATCAACTCCGTGATTTGGCTGAAGCTGACCTTCGATAAACATTCCAGTCTCGATCAAATAGAAAAATCGGGTGGCCCCAATTTCAGTCGTATACAGATAGTCCCCTCGTTTTTTGAAATATAATGACAAGAAACGAATTGAGCCTTCGATTTTTTTTGACCTAGATAAACTACGATGTCATCTCCGTGACGTAAGCGATGGAAGTGACCGAAATGTTCCGTCGATATAGTTTCCCAAACCATTAATGAGCGTCAGTTAGCAATCAGTCACTAGTGCTGTTGAACCGTCGCCGTAAATCCATAAATAGGCGTTCTCATTATTGAATCAAAATTTACTTTCACTTTCATCTAATCTTCTAAGCCTTTACCTCTCTTAAGTTCTTCTCTTCATTAATCTTTAGGTCTCACCGCTAGTCTTCTGACACCAAATCTTACTATCTTCTTCTTTCCTCAACTCATAAAATGGCGAAAACATATATAATAGTTCCACAAAATGAGAAAGCTTCTTCTTATTCTTCAAGTCCGGCCGACGACAAAACGCCGGTGGATCTACTCCCTGAGGAGTGCGTTCCCGGCCCGTGTGTCCTTAAATCTGATTTTAAGAGCGAGAAACCTCCCTCCCTGGTCGGTGCGAGCATATGTCGAGGTACATTTGCTCGATAACTGTGGGGTATCTCGAGCAGATCAAGAGAGATTGCAATTGGGGGATAAAGTGGCAGTGGTTCCATCCCCTGAAGAGAGCATTATTACCCACGTGGAAGGGTACCTGAGTGTTTACACTTAACCTTTCACGCTAGGCCCCCTCTACCCTATTATCATTGACTTCTGCCGCCAGTACCAGGTGACCTTAGGCAAAGTCCATCCTTCCTTTTGGGGAATAGTCATCATGATCCGATTCTTTACGAGCAAAGCCGAGGGGATGCCATTCACCCTCGACCACCTCATCAGGTTGTATAGCCCACATATCTATCGCGGGTTGATCAAACTCCAGCGTCGGGAAATCAAGGTATTATTCTCGAGCATTGACGAGGACAAAGATCGAGGATGTATGGGTAGGTTTGTTCGGGTGAAGACCTCCGACCTCATCCCGGTAGAGAAGATGCCATTTCCTGAGAAATGGAACACGAAGCGTAAGTACTATTCCATTGTCAATTTCCATGTATTGTATTGTTCTTCTGATCTATTAATGCCTTTTTTCATCATGCAGCGGTTTCTTGGATGCCTCAAGCCCGACCTCAAGAGCTGGGTCCGAAAACTAGCCTCGACCTCCACTTACTCTAAACGTTGTTGGCAGGATTTAGCGAAAGGCCAATGGGAGGCAAAGAACCATGGTAAGATTCCTCTTTTACATATTCGATGAATTGGTAATATCTCTTTATACTTATTTAATCTCCTTGTGTGCATGCCTGAGCAAGGATGCGGCCATGAGGACTCCGTCTGGTGAGGAGGAGGCTTCGGCTCCGAGCCCGAAACAGGTGAAGGACAATAAGAGAAAAAGGGTCTAAGTCCAAGAAGAAAAAGAGCTCGATTAGAAAATCAAGGATAGATGTTGCTGCCTTCCCTGCCCATGTAGTTCGGGAACTAAGGGAGGAAGAAGAAGAAAATGAATATGGTGACTCGGTGCTTGTGACCCGAGTGAGAAAAACCGTCGATACCTCCAAGGCCGCTGAATCGGTGGCGGTTGGTGAGGCCCCGCCTTATGCTGAGGAGGTCTTGGAGAAGGATTCGGGCAAAGTCCCCGAATCATACGAGATCAAAGTTGCTTCTCGTCAAATGGCGAGTATATCTGAGAGGGCTGGTCCCGAGACCCCTCGAGTTGAAAAGAGCGCCCCAAGCGACTCACTTGGGGCAATGACAGCGGGTCACTCGCCATCCCTTCCTGCCTTTTTCGAGGAGGCGATACGAGATTCTCAATCTTTGAGGACCCCCGAAGTAGGCGGAGTCCCTGGTGGGGAGGACCTCTTCCAAGATTGCTTTACCTGGGTCGAGGATGCCTCTGACCTGAATGACGCATCCACCCTCTTTGAAGAGGCCCAATGACTTCTGAACCAAGTAGATTTTAGTTCTTTTGTTGATGTAGCATTCTTCTATTTTTTGTCTAACTTCCTTCCTTTTCTATTCAGCTTTTTTCCAAGTCCCAGGCCGAGTTGAATCAGTGTGAGGCCGACCTCCATAGGATTTCGGAGAAGAGGAATGCCTTCAAACTCCATTGTGCGCAAAAGGACGAGGAGATAAAAGACCTCCGGGCCGAACTGGCTAAGTCTCACGAGGAGTAGACCGACTTGATCAAGCAGGTAATGATACTCCTAAAAGTTCATTCTCTTGATTCGGGAATGGGGGCTAACGTTTCAATATCATAGCTTCAGCAAAAGATCGAGAGGATCGAGCTGTTCCGAGGGGAGGTCGACCAAGTGAAAGCGGAGTCCTACAGGTAGAAGGAAAGCATGGACCGCCTTGCTGCTGAGAAAGAGACTGCCCAGGCCCGGTTGGCGTTAGCCGAAGCCCAACTTCGAAGTATGAAGGAAAAGTGCTTAGCTCAGGCAAAAAAGATAGAAGAGATCGAGGTTTGGTTGGATTCCGAACTCGCAAAGGCTCAAGCAGAAGCCAAAATGGAAAAAGTCGAGGCTGACAAGATGGTGGCTATTTATAGGTCCGATGCCGAAGCCGCTCAAGCTCAAGTGCGGGAGGCTGCTGATACTACTCAAACACGAGTATATTGGATTGCCGAGCTTGCAAAATGCCAATCTCGGAGAGAGACAGAGAATTTATTTAACTTGAACTGCTTTAGTTATATATCCACCCAATCAGTAACCCTTCAAAAGTTTAGCACGAACAATATTTGGCGCCTAAGTGTATGCAGAGATTATCACGACCCAATTTCCCTTCTGTTGGGTATCGTGATGGCACCTAGTATTAAGTACTAGGTAATCTTAACATTAATAAATAACAACCATTATAATAATAACTAATGGGCTTAAGGTATCTTAGTCTTATGTTTTGATGATCTAACAAATTTTCTGCTTAGAACCAGATAAAGGACCTGATGCATGCCTGGTACAATCATTCAGCAATAGATCAAAGTAATCTAGCAGTGTACCTTTGGACTCATAAGAAACACTTTAGGGACCTGATCCCTTGATGTTTCCCTGACAGAAGTACAAGTCAACTCTACATCTGGAAAACAGTTACAGAAAGTGACTGCCTGCAACTGTGCACGCTACAGTGTAGAAACAGTGCAACAGTCACTTCCCATTGGAACAAGTGTGTACCAACTAAGAATAGAAATCATCCTTTGGATGTCTTGGAAGTATAATAGCATGGTGTAAGGCAAACAAGAACTCACTTGAGCATTTACTATTATTCTCTCAAGCATTGAAAGAGCTGAACTTGCATTGAAGTCTCAAGTGTGTCAAGAACAAGAAGACAACTCCACTACGGACCAGTTCCACTACGAGTCTATGTGTGTCCTTAGTTGAGTTATAATCTTGTATTTTGTTCCTTATCGTAACTCCTATCTTGCTTTGTTTGAAGCCTTGTTTTAGGAAACCCAAATCATAAACCATCTGAGTTTGTGTTGTGACTAGAGTTAGTCATAGGTTAAAGTCTTTGTAACTAGTGAGTGACAAAGTGGCTTGTGATAAGTGTATTACAAGTTAGTGTGATTGAAGTCTTTGTAATAGAGTCATTACAAAGTGGCTTATAATAGTTGAGTTACAAGTTAGTGAAGTTGAAATCCTACCAATGTAGGTCGTGGTTTTTGTCCCCTTGAGTTGGGATTTTTCCACGTAAAAATCCTGTGTCTCACTTACATACTGATTCCAGTAGTTAACAATGAGGGAACTGATATAGGACTATGTCTCTATACAGTTGGTGGACTCATATAAACTATCAATTGGTATCAGAGCAGGTTCTTTCTAAAAGGTTAACACCTAGAATGTATCTCAAATGGTTGCTCCACCTAACTTTGAAGAAGGACAATCAACCTATAGACCTCCTAGATTCAATGGTTAGCATTACGGATGGTGGAAGACTCGTATGCATGATTTTATAATGGTAGAAGACTCCGAGTTGTGGGATGTCATTTGTGATGGTCCACATGTTCCCATGAATAATGTTGGAGAACCTGGTGTGATGGTGCCCAAAACCAGAAAATAATACAACGACATTGACAGAAAAGCTGTAGAGAAGAACTTTCGTGCCAAGAAGATGTTGGTATGTGGTATAAGACCTGATGAGTACGATAGAATCAGCTTGTCAATCTGTAAAAGAGATATGGGAAGCATTGCAAACGGCACATGAAGGAACTACTGAGGTTAAACAGTCCAAGATTGACATGCTCACCACCGAGTATGAGCTATTTAGAAGGATGATGAGTTTATACAAGACATGCACACAAGATTCACATCTATCATAAATGAGCTTCACTCACTAGGAGAAATAATTCCTAGAAACAAGCTGGTACGGAAGGTTCTCAGTTTTTACCTAACTCTTGGGAGAGCAAGGTGAACGCCATCACTGAAGCCAAAGATCTACAAGCTCTAACCACGGACGAGCTGATTGGAAATATGAAGACGTATGAGATGAAGAGAAAGAAAGACAGTGAGAGAAGAGAACCAAAGAAGGAGAAGAACTTGGTGCTCAAGGTTGAAAACAACGATTCAAGTGAAGAAGATAGTGACATGGCCTATCTCACTAAAAGATTTCAAAAGATGGTTCGAAGAAATGGTGGCATACTGAGGAGAGGCAGTTCAAGTAAACAAAGGAACTATGATCTCTGTCACAAGTGTGGAAAGCCAGGGCACTTCATCAAAGACTGTCCACTTCTGAAGCAGGAGCCCTACAAACACAACTAGACAAAACTAAAAAAAGGAACCTGGTTCCTGACAAACGATTCAGCCGAAAAAGTGTTGCTGACAATGTTGTGAAGAAAGCTCTTGCTGCATGGGGAGACTCCTCCAGTGAATCAGAAGAGGAACCAAATGCAGGAGACAATTCCATGATGGGAGTAAAAATGAAGCAAAGGAATATGATTCATTGTTTGCACTAATGGCCCAGTCTGATAATGATGAAGAGGATGACAATGATGAGGTAAATTTCAGGGATGTTCAGAGAAATCTGAAGTCCTACTCTTCGAAGAAATTAATGTCATTAGCAAATGTTCTAATTTATGCATACTATAATTTAGTTGACGATAAGGATGCATTGACCATAGAGTTAGGAGAGGCTGAGCAATTTAGAGATGATCTAATGGTCTGTGTAGTTGATTTGAAGGAGACCATAGGTAGTCTTGAAAAAGAAAAAGAATCTCTAAATGAAAAAATAAATAGTGTAGAAAATGAAAGAGATGAATTGATGGTAGTGGTTATGGACTTGAAGGACACCATAAGCAACCTTGAGAAAGAAAAAGAAGTGTTAGTTGGAAAGTCTAATAATATAGTAAATGAGAGAGATGACCTGACAATAGTGGTTGTTGACCTGAAGGAAACCATAGAGAACCTGAGCAAAGAAATGAAAACTCTGGCAGAAAAATTGCTGCTATTGAACAAGAAAGGGATGACCTCTAGGTGGTAATCACAGACCTAGAAGAAACAATTGAGGGACTCAAATTAGAACATAGGCATGTGAGTATTGAGAAAGGGAATAAAGTAGATAGTGAGGCACACATCAAGCTGGAAAAGGAATTAAATAATGTGAAAACTAGTCTATGTGGTGAACTCGAGAAAAATAGGCAACTTCAAGCTGAATTGGTGAAACTAAAAATTGATCTTGAAAAGTCTCTTAAGTGGACCTGGTCCACAGATGCTGTCACTACCATGTACTTTAACAACAGTAGAAACAAGCAGGGGATTGGGTTCCAAAAGGAGAAAATTCCTCACAGCCCTCACAACAAGTACGTTACTATTCCAGATAACTGGCTTTGTACCCACTGTGGGAACAATGGGCACTTCAAAGAAAACTGCCCTGCCAGGGTTCAGTCTGTTCAGAAAAACAAAGTGTTTGCTGAAAAAATGACTACAAAAAGGGGACCTGGCACCACTAGATAAAATCGCTTCTTGCCTGCATGGACTAGAAAAGTTCTTATTCACCGTTTCCTCATTACAAGGGACCCAAACTTGTTTGGGTTCCTAAATCTAACCCGTAATCTATATGTGCAGGGACCAGTGAGAGGAACATGACTACAATGGATCATGGACAATGGATGCTCAAAGCACATGACTGTGAATACCATGGATTTTGAAAGCCCTGCAAGGAGGGGATGTATCCTTTGGCAATGGAAAAAAGGGATACATTCTCGGTGTTTGAAGGGTTGGAAAGTATCTTTTGCACTCAATTGAGAACATATACTATGTATGTGGGCTGAAGTACAGTCTCTTGAGTGTCTCCCAAATCTGTGATAAAGGGAACAAAGTAGAGTTCTTGTCTAAAGTGTGCACAATTACTAGTCTGGTAACTGGGGAAGTGGTTCTAGTAGCCAAAAGGTACAAGAACATCTATGTTGCTGACTTTGAATCTTTGGAAGCTGGTGATATGAGTTGCTTGAAGGCAGTTGATGATGATGCAGAACTGTGGCATAGAAGATTGGGGCATGCGAGCTTCTCACCTCTGAATAAATTGATACAAAAGGACCTGGTTTGTGGTCCGCCAAATTCAAAATTCAAGGAGCACAAAGTATGTGATACATGTGCTATAGGAAAACATATGAAATCATCCTTTAAGCCAAAGAAGGATGTTAGCACATCAAAACCTCTCGAACTCGTTCATATGGATCTATGTGATCCTGGTGGAAATAAGTATATTTTTGTGATTGTAGATGACTATTCAATATTCACTTGGACACTGTTTCTCAGAACAAAAGATGAGATCCTTGAGGTATTTGTGGCCTTTGTTAGGAAAATCTAAGTGAAAATGGAACTGAAGGTAGCTTACATCAGATATGACCATGGAACATAATTCGACAATGCCAAATTTGATGAATTTTGCAATGAAAATGGGATCACTCATAACTTCTCAGCCCCGAGGACTCCTCAGAAAAATGGTGTTGTTGAAAGGAAGAACATAACTCTAGAAGACATGGCACAGACAATGCTTATTGACAGTGAAATTGCCAAAAGTTTATGGGCAGAGGAAATAAACACTGCATGCTATTTGGTGAACAGGTGCATGATCAGGTCCCTCTTGAACAAAACCCCTTATGAGCTACTCAATGGAAGAAAGCCCAAGATAACTCATCTGAGAACCTTTGGATGCAAATGTTATGTTCTCAACAGTGGGAAGGACCATCTTGGGAAGTTTGATGCAAAAAGTGATGAAGGAATCTTTCTGAGATATTCTTCTCAAGAAAAGCCTACAAAGTTTACAACAAAAGGACACAATGTGTGGAATAAAGTGTTCATGTGATATTCAATGAGACACCTTCTTCGAACAAGGAAGGAGACAATGATGATCAAGACAATGAACCACTTTTGGTTCCTGGAGAAATATCTGATGTCTCAAATGGCAAAGTTGACATGATGAGTCAGACGAAGGAAGCAAGTGAAGACAATACAACATCCTCATCCACTTTACCAGAGGAACCTGGTACCCCAATTACTACCACTAAAGCTGAAGAAAGGGTTGGAGATGTAGTGCAAGGCACTCCACAGGTAGCTGAACGAGGAATGCAGGGAAACCCATCTAATTTACTCAGCTCCTCTACCATCCAGATCCAAGCCCTAAACTGGAAACACAAAAGCTCTCACCCACTTGATAACATAATCACCCCTTGATTCTAGAATCCAAACACGATCAAAAACCAAAAATTCCCTAGCCTTTTCAGCCTTTTTATCTCAAATAGAACCCAAAAATATCAAGGAATCCCTAAAGGATGCATAATGGATTACAGCTATGCAAGAGGAGCTGCATCAGTTTGAAAGAAACAAGGTATGGCACCTGGTACCTAGACCCTCTGACAGAACCATCATCGGAACCAGGTGGGTGTTCAGGAATAAGCTGAATGAAAATGGAAATACTACAAGGAACAAAGCAAGACTTGTTGTCCAAGGTTACAATCAATAGGAAAGGATCGACTATGATGAGACGTTTTCCCTAGTTGCTCGCATGGAAGCCATCAGGATCCTCATCACCTTTGCATCACATATGGAATTCACATTGTTCCAAATGAATGTGAAGAGTGCCTTTTTGAATTTTTATTAAGGAAGAGGTCTATGTTAAGCAGCCTCCAGGCTTTGAATGCCATGTGCATCCTCAACATGTATTCAAATTGGACAAGTCTCTATACGGATTGAAGCAGGCCCCTAGATCCTGGTATGAAAGGTTATCCAAGTTTCTCTTGGAAAATGGGTTCACTCAAGGAAAGATTGACAATACATTGTTTTTGAAGAAACAGGGAAGGAATCTGCTCATTGTTCAGGTTTATGTAGATGATATCTGTCACACCTCCTTTTTCACCCCGGTAAGAGTAATAAAGGAATTTTTCCAATTTAAGTGACATAATCGAATTTGGGATTATTTTATTGATTTTCATATTCGCCACCCAGATTTTTTACGGTGTTTCGGAGCACCATTTATTTTAGAAATACCAAATTGAGGAAATTTTGACTCTGTTTTACAGTCCGCGAAACACAGAAATTCAGGTAAGGAATTCGGTTAACCCGGGAGAAGGTGTTAGGCATTCCCTAAAACCTACTGTGCATTTTATATTTTCTATACCACTTTTAATATCTATGGAGTTATTTCTGGAACAAACCACGATTGTCGTACACTTGTCGTTTTGGTACACATTGCAAACCGCGCCACATGAAATGCACCCGCGGTTTACAACATATTTATTTTATTATTGTTTGAAGTTAGATCGGGTCACATGAAATGTGCACCCGAATAAGATTTACATATCGCGATCATACCACGAGAACCGTACCCATAGCCACGATGATTTACTAATCGCGCCTCAAGTCAACAACGATGTTCACAAGTTATTATTTTTATAAACTGCTTTGAAATCACAAATCACCAATTAGTTATTGTATCAATTTCAACGCCACCAAAGAAAATCACTTAATTCCATACGGAAGCTACGTAAACAGAAAATTTTTCACAACTTATTGTGAAATGAACTCCTAAAAGACAAATGTTAAAATTCCACTTTAGAGCAATTAACCAAATTGACGTAAGTACTACTTTAACAATAAAGCAAATGACTAAAAATTAATCAAATCAAACATCACTGATCAAATGACATATTTCAACAATGATTTTATATCAAAAACTGTAGTATATCATGTAGCTAAACAAACCATAAAAACAACATAACAGAAAGTTAACCTCAAATTCAAAGCAGGAAGACTAAAACTCGCCGGAGACCCCGAACCTTTAAACCCAACCCGCATTCGACTGACGGACAAAACGCATCCCGAACAAGACTTCAACGAACCTCGAACCTCAACCGAGTTTTGACAGTGATTTTTGGGAAGTTTTTCTGCTGATCTTCAACTGATTTTCGCTAGAAAAAGGAGCAATTTTTAGGTTGTTTTTAGACTGTTATTGGAAGCGATTTGAAGTCATCTCAGGGGTTGTTTTGGGCGTGATTTGGGGTGAAATGAGATGATTTTGGGGTGATTTTTTAGCTGATTTTTGGCCTATGTGGGTAATTGGAGTGAGAAACAGAGATGTTTCCATGGCTTTTGGTGGTTGATTTTCCTATTGATAACTTTTATGCGTCTCCACAATGTGGATATGGGTTTGATTGTGTCGATTCTGGAGAAAAGGGTAGTGGTGAGTTCAATTTGAAGCAACTTATCTCTTCATCTGAAGCTAAATGGATGCTCCATTTTTTGTCATTTTTAATAACTGGAAGCATATGCCTTTTTTCAAAGGAGAAAGGTCAAGAACGGCGCTTCAGAGGGGGCTCATTTTTTTGTGTCTATTTTGTATGTAATTAGGTCTAGGTCTAGATTTTAGTAAAGTGTGGTTTTTAAAGAGAGGGTATTTGGTTGGGCCTGAGATTTTGGGCCCTAAAATATGGTCAATTTGAAATAAAAGGCCAAATTGTTCTTTCAAAAATGACCACCCTACTACTAATTGAATTTATTTCGCAAAAAGACTAATTAACATTTTAACTAATTAATTAGACTAATTGATTAATGCTAATAAATATATTATTTTTATATATTAATTTATCAATTAAAGAGTGATTAATTCCTAAAGATGCAAATTAAACCTAAGATGGCATGAAATGATAAATGTGACAATTTATATGACTTTCTATAATTTTAAAGTATTAAACATGAATGAAATGCAACTAAATAAAGAAAAACTCCTAAAATTCATAAAAATTATTTTGGATTATTTTTAGGAGTAATTTCCATGCGGGGCAAAAATTGGGTGCTCACAGCTGCCCCTCTTTGCTCGAGAACATGAAGAGTTTTCGGGTAAAGATAAAGTGATCAACCGTTTTGTTATTCAAAAGAGGAAGAAAATAAAAGGTGCAACCGAGTCCTTGTTTTGGATAGCCTACATATACCGGGTTATAAGAGAATCAGATCGCATGTAGTTCAAGAGGAGTGATGGAATGATGAGTTCGAGAGTCGAGCAAGGTTCCGTCGAGGCTCCTGTCTGCGGTCCTGTTGTTACATCAAATATCTAAATTAAAAGACTAACTAAGCCTATCAGCTACGAGTTACAAGATTCTTATTTATGAGTCTTCTAAAGCTTGATCTTGAGTCTTGAATGGTGATTTATGCAGACTTTTGATTTGAACCTTAATGCTTGCTAGCTGCAGGTGCTAGTTTGTTCTTCTTCAGCTATACAGATCATGACGGGACGTGCAAAGCTCGTGACTCATTCATGCCTTGAGCAATCCATATCTTGTTTCCGCTTCTGCATTTTGGATACTTTTTTTTTCTTTTTTTTTTTTCTTCTTTTTCTTTTTATTTTTTTAATTCTTGATTGAGACTTCTTCTTTTGGTCATCCCGGATTGTCGACTCGCATTCTTGAGGCGAGCTTCTGCTACTTCTAACTTGAATTGAATTCTGAAAGGACTTCCCGCTTTCTTCAGGTAGGCGCATGCAACCGAATTAAAACTTGAAGTAAATTCCCTCATTTTCCAGGTGGGCGCCTGATGCTGACTTAAGCTTTGATATGAATTCCCTCGTTCTCCAGGTGGGCTCCTGATAATATAACAAAATAGACAAAACAAAAGAAATTTTTCTGCCCCAGTTTGCACTAGGAAGATTTGTGAGTTATTAGAAGAACTATAAATCACTCATGCCATTGATGAAGGATGCAACGACGAGAGTAAAATCAAAGACTCGACTAGGATGTGCATCTCCTGTGAGTAAAATTGAAAGACCCAAATAGGAAATGCGTCTCCTACATTTGAAATTGCGCTTGCAGAAAACTATGATCTGAGCTTGACTAAAGTAACAAAAAAACTAACCTTATTCTCTTGGCGGGACCCCTAATTTCAAGAAAACTAAATATTGATAACTTAAGAAAACTAAATATTGACCCTCTTTCTTCTTTTTTTTTTTTTTTAATCCAGACTTCCTTTGGACTAAATATTATACTTCTAGCTCTCTTTTGTTATCTTAAGAGAAAGATTCATCAGACTAAGATTTTGATCCTAGGAGAAAAATCATCAGACTAGGTCTCTTTGTTATCTTAGGAGAAAGATTCATCAGACTAAGATTTTGATCTTATGAGAAAATTCATCAGACTAGGTCCTTTTTTTATTGTGGAAAATCCATCAGATTAGGACTTTTTATCCTAGGAGAAAAAATATGAAGAGCAATGGCAAGATTTTATGCACACTAGCAAGAATATAAAGGCAAAGATTTGAAAAACTTCCCTTCGTTGACTCTTCTCTTTTTTTTTCTTTCTTTTCTTCTCTTTTTTTGTTTTGTTTTTGAACCAACTTCCTTGCACTGCTTTGTTCCTGTTTCAAACAAAGAAAATTTTGTCAGTTTTAAAAGTGATGGTCGGTTTGTGGCATTGAGTCTTGGGCAGCTTGGTTTTTGCTCAATCAGCTTGAGTCAGTTTCAAAAGACTTTTTACTCTGCATCAACCCTGATTGTTTCACACCCGGTACCATTTGTACTTGTGGCTCAGTCAACCTTATCTCAAAAAGGAGATTTCTTTTCTTGGATAACCTTTTCTGATATCTTGCATGGCTTTGCTTTTGGAGCAATTTGTCTGTCAGGGAGAATCACAACTGGTAAGAGCCCTTTGTATGATGTGCGCACTTCATAGTCATTGTTCGATACTATAGAGAATACCTTATTGGCCTTGAGGTTATCTTTACTTGCTTTATCCAAGTAGGCTGACAAGAGTCTTTTGGGGGAGCCTTTGCATGAATCCTCGAGGCATGTTGATTGTAACCACTGAGTGTACTGGCCAAATTTACTTTGTGCAACTGAAAAGATGGTAGCAGATTTTGGAATCTTTTCTTGCTTGTTTTGACAAGGATTGACTCAGAGTGAAGGACACAATGATGCAAAGAAACAATATTAACAAGAAATGCCCATGTCGGGAAAGACAGAAGGGAGAGTTTTTTTTTTGCGGTAACTAACCTTAGTGATCATGACATGCATTTTGGACTTAACGGTCGATCTATCAAACTAATTCAATCTTCCTTTTTATAATTCTTATGACCTTTGAAGTCGGGCTTCTTCATGCCAATCCTTTGCATCAGCTTTACGACTCACTATCGACTAGTGGTGCCCCGAGGGGTTTTCACCAACATGTCTCTCATTTTTTCATCTCTACTTACCGTCGTCTTATAGTGCCCGTGAGGGTTTTCACTAGTAAGACTTTCTCATTTTTCTTTTTTATTTGCCTTTTTTTTGAGTGAGAACCATGATCATTTTCTTCATAAACCATTGCTCATTGCGGATTTCCCTTGGCATTCTCAAAACTGATCAGGAGGTCTTGTTTGAAAGGCTTTTGGATAAGGTTGGAAAGAATGGTCGGCATGAAAGCTCAAGGTAAACTCGAAATGAAAGGTTGTAGACTTACAACTTTTGGAATCGACTCTTTCAAAAGTGAAATAAAATCTTTGCCCCAGTTTCAGATACTGGGGATTTTTTGGATTTTTGTTTTTTGTTTTATTTTTCTGAATTCTTATTTGGTTGGACTGAACCGTGTAAGGCAGCCTACGTATACATTTTTAAAAGAATCAGGTCTAACGTAGTTCAAACATCTAAACTAACTATTTTTTTTTCATCTTTCCTTCTGTATCTCTTTTTTCTTTTCTTTTTTCATTTTTCTTTCTTTCTCTTTATTTTTTCAAAACAAACTGCCCCAACTTTGTTTTAGGAAATATATCTTTGCCTATTATTTTTCTCCCTTTTTTTTTCAAAACAAATTGCCCTAGCTTTTATTTTCTGAGGGCATGGACTTTAACTATTCTTTTCTTCTCTTTTTTTTTTTCATTTGAACTTTCTAAGAGTTTCTCCAGTTTGTACTCTTGGGACAAGGACTTTTCTTTTCATTTTCAATTTTTTTTGTACTTTTGACACTAAACTTGATTCCAAAAGAGGGTGGTAAGAAAATAACACATGATCAAAAGGGATAACAAAGGGTATAAAGTGTTTGGGTAGCAGAAAAAGGGCCTCCCAGCCTCGAGAATGCCAAAACATATTATCTTATCACGATCATATCATTGATGAACATGTCTTCCTTCTTGGTGTGGCATGGTCAAAGAACACTTTCCGTCCATTAATCTTAAGCTTTCCACCAAACTTCAGTTGGTTCTTCCTCAAACTCGATCTTCACAGTGATTTGAAGTTGAATTTTACTTGATCTTAATTCCAAAGTGTTTAGACTCTTTATTCATCCTCCAAAATACCTTTTATTCAGTTGTCCAACTCAAGATTAAATGAATTTTCTAAGATCTGGCCAAAAATTCCGCATGCATGTCACGTCATGAAAACTAGTGGGAAAAGAACTAAGAATGGCATGACACAAAAGGACAAATTGTATTTCATTGAGTAAAGGATAGAAAGGTTTAACAACAAGGCAAACAACCAAAAATTCGAGTTACAACTCTAAAATAACCCGGATAATGAAAATAGCAACAAAAAAGACATACAAGACTCCCATAAATAGAAAAGAGGGATAGAAAGGTTTGACTCAATAAAACAAATAAAATCTGGATCACAACCCTGAAATAACTCAGATAATAGAAAAAAACATCAAAAAAAGCTACCAATATTCCTTCCTAGTGAGGAGGGAATGACTTTTCAATTGCTAAGCCTGACATTTAGCCAAAAATTTGCTCATCAAAATCAGCAGAACCTTCTCCAATTTCAAAATCACTGACTTCAGTCAGCGAGTTCCTGAGAGGATTCTCATACTCCCTGTCACCATGCATCATCCCCACAAAGTGTGCATCATCATGTGCAGGTAAAGGATTTTGCGTGATATTCTGGGTGTCACTGTCTTGGATCACAATCAAATTTTCCTGGATCATCCTTCCTATTTCTATTCTCAAATCCCGACAGCTTTCAACATCGTGCCCCTAGGCATTGGAATGGTATTCACACCTTTTAGAAGGGTCAAAGCTTCTTGCACGTGGATCCACATGATTTGGAGGAAGAGGTGCAATCATGTCATGATGCTTTAATTTCTCAAACAAGCTTGCATATGATTCTCCTATTGGTGTAAAATTATCTTTCAACCTTTGTTCTCCTCTATACCCCTTTCTTGGATGTGGGTTATAGGGCACTTGGAAATTCTGTGGAGGCTGGTGGAGATTTTGTGATTCTCTCCTTCTGGGGTGTCTTGGTGGCTGGACATTATACTCAGGTGGAGAAAAAGAGTATTGTGGGTTCTGAGGTGGATAAGATTGCTCAGTGGAATCAAAAAATAGGCGAGGCTGGTCATACCTTCGAGATGTTCTCCTAGGACATCTTCTCAACCCTGATGCCATCATGATTTCTTCATCTTTCTCATTCATGTCACTAAAATTACCAAATTCAATTTGGACAGCCTGAGTTGTGGCTTTGAGAACTGCTTGGCTTATAATTTTTCCTGTCTTAAGGCCATTATCTACCATTTCTCCCATTTTGATTGCTTTCGAGAAGGATTTTCCAACTATGGACATCAAGTTTTGAAAGTAATCTGGCTCTTGCGCCTGATGGAAGACAGTGATTAGCTCGTGGTCATCCATGGGTGGCTTAACTCTAGCTACTTGCTCTCTCCATTTAATGGCATATTTCATGAAACTTTCAATTGTTTTCTTCTTCAGGTTTGAAAGGGAATTGCGGTCTGGGGCGATGTCAATGTTGTATTGGAATTGTTTGATAAAGGCCCGGGCCATGTCATCCCAGACATACCAACGAGATGTGTCTTGATCAGTAAACCATTCAGAGGCTACCTGCGTAAGGATTTCCCCAAAATAATCCATCCGTAATTCTTCCTTTCCTCCCGCACCTCTTAATTGATTGCAATACCTTTTCAGGTGGGCTATGGGGTCTCCATGACCATCATACTTTTCAACTTAGGGACCTTGAAACCAACTGGAAAACGAACATCGAGGAACATACATAGATCCTTGAGGGCTATACTTTTCTGACCATCCAACCCTTGCATGTTTTTCAACAATTGTTCTAAGTTTTTCACTCTTTGGGTCATTTCTTCCCGTGCCATCTTTTGGGCAGGCTTCTCAATATTTGCAGGAAGATTAAATAGGCACGAATGGTACTCAGGAGAGTGATATTGTTCTTGATGGGTAGCAAATTGTGAGTCATGAATTTTCCTCTGTACCACTGTTGGTTGTGGGACAGTGAGGACATGCGTAACAGCAACAGTTGTCTGATTGGTTGTCAATGGCACACATTGGGAGCAAGCACTAAAAGTTCTAGTTGTAGTCGTGTCGTTGGGATAAGGACTGAACCCAGGTGGATAGGATTGATCAGGCAACGAGACTGGAATGGTAGTAGTTGAGATGGGTGTGAACTCTGGGAAACCATGAGAAGAAAAGGGCGGTCCTTGTCCATTGGCCCATGCTTGACACATTTCAGCCATTTTCTATTTCAGTATTCTATTTTCCTCAACCACATTGGACTCTTGTTGAACCCTCTGACCCCGAGTCTCACGAGCACTCGTAACAGCTTCGATGTCAATTTATCAGAAAATGAGCTTAAAATGAAGGGGGGGGGGGAGGTCTTTTAATGAACTAGGGGTTGGGTATAAAATTAGAAATTTAACAGTCCCGAAGCAGAAATGCGGTCAGGAATGCGATCGCATTCCTGCTATGCGATCCGCATTCTGGTCACATAATTGGCCCTCAAATGGGCCAAAAAGAAAAGTAGACTGCCCAGGTATGCGACCACTATGCAGTCCACATACCTGTTATGCGATCCTATAACTCCATCCGCAAAAGTCAAGGTGCAAGAATGCAACAACTATGCGGCCCGCATTCGTGAAATGCGATCGCATTCTAGGCCGCATGGCTGTCCTCAAAATGGACAACAAACTGTCTAGGTATGCGACCACTATGCGGTCCGCATACCTGATCTGCGATTGCATAGTGGACCGCAGACCTGCGCAAATCTGGAAAATTTTATGTTTTAAGCCCCGGGGTACTTTTTACTCAAAAGGGGTCCGTTTTAAGAATTTCTACAGTTATAACAACACGGGGACCTATTTGGGCATTATTTTTAGCCATGAAATTTTACGGATCTTTACATTCTCCCCCACTTAAAATCATTCATCCTCGAATGAGGATTGGGGAATCACTAAAGTAGGAAAACAGAAAATAAACCAACCCCTAAATTTTTACTAACTCCGATATTTTCTGAAAATTTCGCCAGAGTTTCCTTTGTAATTAGGCCTATCTACCTATCATAGAGCCCCCGAAACACATTTTTAACCAATTCCACACATTACCAATTACTCTATCAACTTACTCATAACCCGGTCCTTTCAACAAGCTATATGTAATTTAAAATACTTCACAAGACTCACATAGTTTGGTTATCCCACAAATTTTCACATAATTCAACTATTACAATGAGTTGCACATAATTCAGCTATTCACAACAACATATACATTTATGGCACAAAGTTTGGGAAGTCACAATAGGAGGGTAATTAGGGGAGTGGAGTGTTCTTGCACAAAATTTAACACAATATATACTTGCTTAGGAATGACAACTTTCAAAATCACTACTGAACTTATTCAAACAATTGGGGATATTTCTCTTTCATTTCATTTTTCGCTTCCCATGTGGCTTCTTCGACTTGTTGACTCTGCCATAATACTTTAATAGAAGCAATCTCTTTGTTCCTTAATCTATGGACTTGCCTATCAATAATAGCAACTGGAACCTCTTCATATGACAATCCTTCATTAATTTCAACCATCTCAACCGGCACCACGGTGGATGGATCCCCAATCACCTTCTTCAACATGGACACATGAAACACTAGTGCACTAATGACATTTCAGGGGGAAATTCTAGCCTATAAGCCACCTGTCCTATCCTTTGAGCAATCCTATATGGCCCGACATACCTGGGCTCAATTTCCCTTTCTTCCCAAACCGCATTACTCCTTTCATGGGAGACACCTTCAAGAATACCCAATCATCCACTTGAAACTCCAAGTCTCTTCGACGAACGTCCGCATATGATTTCTGACGACTCTGAGCAGTTTTCATCCTTTCCTGAATGACCTTAACTTTTTCCATAGCTTGGTGCACAAGATCCGATCCTAACAGTTCTGCCTTGCCAACCTCGAACCATCCAATCGGAGACTTACACCTCCTTCCGTACAACGCCTCAAATGGGGTCATCTGAATACTAGCATGGAAACTGTTATTATAAGCAAATTCTATAAGCGGCAAGTGATCATCCCAGCTACCCTTGAAATCTAATACACAAGCATGTAACATATCTTCAAGCGTCTGAATGATCTGCTCTGCCTGCCCATCAGTCTGTGGGTGGAATGCTGTGCTGAGATATACCTGCATACCCAAACCTTGCTGAAATTTCTTCCAAAAGTTAGCTGTGAACTGGGCCCCTCGATTCGAGATAATAGATATTGGAGTGCCATGGATTTTGACTATTTCCTTGATATACAACTGAGCGTACTTTTCCGCAGTATCGGTGGACTTGACGAGAAATAAGTGCGCCGACTTCGTGAGTCGATCCACTATTACCCAAACTGAGTCGAACCTACATGGAGTGTGAGGTAACCCCACCACAAAGTCCATATTGATCATCTCCCATTTCCACATTGGTATTTCCATAAGCTGCGCCAACCCACCAGGCCTCTGATGCTCGGCCTTCACTTGCTGATAATTCGGGCACCTAGCCATAAAGTCTGCCACACCCCTCTTCATACCATTCAACCAATAAATCTCTTTGAGATCATGATACATCTTCGTAGAAACTGGGTGTACTAAATACCTGGAATTGTGAGCCTCTGCCAATACCTTCTCTCGAAGATCATCCACGTCCAGAACACATAGTCTCCCTTGGCACCGCAAAACACCGTCATCATTGCCGAGTGAAAATGTTGTAGTCTTATGATTCAGAATTGCCTCTCTCAACTGTACCAATGTTGGATCTCTGAATTGCTTTTCCTTGATTTCCGTTACAAGTAAAGATTCTGCTCTATTACGCACCACGACATCCCCTTCGTCTGAGGTCGAAAGACAGATCCCCAGACTAGCCAATTAATAAACCTCCCGAGCCAAAGGCCTCTGACCTGCTTCCAAATGGGCCAAGCTACCCATGGATTTCTGACTAAGAGTGTCGGCTACTACATTCGCCTTTCCTGGATGG
>ML312562.1:0-23308 GCA_005239505.1 Nicotiana paniculata
ATTTCATTTTATTTATTTTATTATTTCCAGAATTGTTTTACAAATACAGAGAGTTAACAAATTCAAATACCGACAGTTTCGATAACAAAGACTCCTGCAGATCCAACACTAAACGAGACAGAAATGGCGATGACAGCAAGGAAATTGACCTTCTCGAATGGCATAGGAGCTACAAAACCAACTCTACCTGCGGTGGTGCAAGGTAATCGATCTACACAACAGGGGTTGAAATTGAACTACTATCCCCTATTGTTAAGTATGGAAGGAAAATTGTGAGATTGAATCATATGGAGGTGGAAAAACAGAATAGGAAATGGATGACTAGCTTAATTGGCTATGTTATAGGTGGATCTCCTCAATTCAAAGAGGTGCTGAAGTTTGTGTATGGGGTTTGGCAGTTTGTGTCTACTCCAAAGGTACTAATGCATGGCGAAGGGTATTTTATTTTCAAATTTAAATCTGATGAGGACAGGGATCTGGTTCTTCAAAATGGACCATACACACTCAATAACAGAGCAATGATTTTGAAAGTATGGGAACCGAATTTCCAAATGTGTAAGGAATCCACAAAAAATGTCCCAGTGTGGGTTAACTTTCCTGGATTGCTCATACAGTATTGGACAGTGGAGAATTTAGGGAGAATTGCAATCTCGATAGGGAAACCAATTTGTACTGATAAACTAACAACACAAGAGGCTAGAATATCCTATGCTCGTATGTTGAGTGAGATGGATGTGTCCCAAGTATTACTTGAGACAGTACTGATAGAAATTGCTGAAGGAAAAACAAGAGAGCAAAGTTTGAGCTATGATTGGTATCCTTCCTTCTGTCAAGACTGCCTCATCATAGGTCATGACACAGGGGAATGTACAAATCAGACAGAGATGAAGAAGTTATCAGGGCAGGATGACAAAGGACAGAAAGATGGACAGAGAAGAAAGGGTAAAAGAGTAGCCACTAAATGGATTGCTAAGCCAAAGACAACTGGAGAAGCACATAACCAAGAGGTTAGAGTTGAGGACAACAAAGAAGTTGAACCAATTGCACCACCAAGCAGCAATACAGAAATAGAGCAGAAGGAGAATGATTTCCAGATAGATAAATCAAAAGGAAAACAGGTGCAAAGTTCCAAAGAGAAAACTTCACTGAGAAAGGGTGTGTATGATGAGTCCATTGAAATAATGCTGCAGAAAAATAGATTTCATTCCTTGAGAATTCAGGAGAGAGAGGATGCTAGTTCAACATCAAATGAAGAAAGAATATCTTTGGTTCATCCTCCATGATTATTAGCTCATGGAATATTAGAGGGCTTAATAAGCCCTATAAGCAAAAACAACTCAAGGCTTTTCTGCTTAAGAATAAAATTACAATACTAGGGTGCCTTGAGACCAAAGTGAAAAAATGGAACGAAAAAAGAGTAAGAAGGAAGATTGGGACTGACTGGGAAGTATTCTCAAATGATTCATATGCTCCCAATGGGAGAATATGGATACTATGGAAGGCTCAGCAAGTAGAAGTCAGTATAATCCAAGCAGGTACACAAATGGTGCATTGTGAGATCAAAGATAGGAATTCAACTTTCAAGTGTTGGCTTACTTTTGTATATGGTAATAATACTTTGAATGAGAGGAAGGAAATATGGAGCCAACTTAGACAGATAAATAGCAATATGGTGGAGGCCTGGGTGATCCTAGGAGATTTTAACACTATGTTATCTGTAAATGACAGAATTAATGGCAATCCAGTATATCTGAGTGAAGTGGTTAATTTTCAAAACTGTGTGGAGGATACTGGGTTGGGATTATTAAATAGAAAAGGATGTCAATGGTCTTGGTGTAACAAAAGAGATGCCACTGATAGGATTTATAATAATATTGATTGGGCATTGGGAAACTCTCACTGGTTTATACAGAATGGCTATATAGAAGCAGTATATGATAACTATGGGGTATCTGATCATTCACCCATAGTATTATGTAATCGGATAGTTAGAAACCACTTACCAAAGCCATTTAGGCTTCTTAATGTGCTTTTGCAGGAAGTTGAATTCAAGAAGCTGGTTCAAGAGGTGTGGGACCAAAATGTGACTGGATACGCTATGTATTCAATCTGGCAAAAGCTGCAGATTCTGGGAAGCAGGGCAAAAGGAATGAATAGAGTTTATAATTCAGTAGACAAAAAGGTTGAGAGGCTTAAAGCTCAACTACTGGAAACTCAAAAGAGGATAGAAAATGATGTATTCAACAATACTTTGATCTTGGAAGAGAAAGAACTACTGCTGCAAGTAGAAAAGTGGAAAGGTATCCAAGAGAAGGTATACAGGCAGAAGTCTAGAGCAGTGTTGATTGAAGCAGGAGACTCAAACACAAAACTTTTTCATGGACATTTAAAGGCAAGGCAAGCTAGAAACACAATTTCTACTATCTGTAATGAGCTTGGACAAAAACTGACTGATCGTGTATTAGTTAAGCAAGAATTTACATCTTTCTTTGAAGAGCTGCTAGGAACAAGGACTTCTGAATTGCCTTGTCTTGATGTAAATATAGCAAGAAATGGTCCTTTTCTAAATGGAGAACAACAACTGAACATGATCAAGAATCTAACAGACACTGAGATACTACAAGGACTGAAGCAATTACCAAGGGACAAAGCACCTGGCATTGATGGATTTCCAGTAGAATTCTTCAAGGATTACTGGCATATAGTTAGGGAAGAGGTGATCAAGGCCATTAAGGAGTTCTTTGAAGAGTGTATGCAGTGCAACTATTACACTGGTACCAAAAGTGGCTAGTCCTTCTTTTGTCAAAGAATTACGGCCTATAGCATGTTGTAGCACTTTTTATAAACTCATATACAGAATTCTCACATCTAGGCTAAAGACAATGGTGGACTTCATCGTTGGACCACCTCAATCAACATTCTAGACAATGTTATCCTAGCTCATGAACTGGTGAATGGGTATAACAAAAAAGGAATCTCACCTAGATACATATTTAAAGTGGATATAAGAAAAGCCTATGATTCTGTTGAATGGTCATTTTTACAAATGGTATTATTGGAATATGGGATTCCTGGTAAGATGGTGCAGTGGATTATGGAGTGTGTGACCAATGCAAGCTACTCAATACTAATAAATGGAGGCCTTACAAACAGGTTTCAAGCAAAGAATGGATTGAGACAAGGGGACCCTATGCCCCCATATCTGTTTGTCCTAGTGATGGAGTATTTAAGCAGAACTTTGAAGACTCTTAAGGATATTCCTGACTTCAATTTCCATCCAAGGTGTGAAAGAATGAACCTTACTCATATCTGCTTTGCAGATGATTTAATTATGTGTTGCAGGGCTGGCAGGATTTCTATTCAACTACTACTGGACAAATTCAATCATTTTTCAAAGGTGACATGACTCATGGAAAATTTAGATAAAAGTTCTATTTATGTAGCTGGAGTTAATCAGGGATTCAAGGAGATGCTATGCTCAGATTACCAATTCAAACTGGAGTCTTTGGCATTCAAGTACTTGGGTGTTCCATTATCCTCAAGGAAGCTATCTATTCAGCAATGTATGCCACTGGTGGAGAAGATTACAAACAGGATAAAATGCTGGACATCAAAACTTCTATCATACAGTGGTAGATTACAATTGATAAGAAGTGTTTTGTTTGAAATGCAGACTTACTGGGGACATGTGTTCTTGATACCTAAGAAGATAATACAGCGAATGAATTCTATCTATAGAACTTTCCTGTGGACATGAAGTTATAGCCCTTCAAAGAGAGCTCTGATTTCCTGGGATAGAGTGTGCATGCTTGTATCAGCTGGAGGTCTAAATGTTATAAATTTTGAATGGTGGAACAAAGCTGGACTATGTAAGCTAATGTGGGTAGTACACTCAAAAAAAGATGCTCTATGGATCAAATGGATATACTTTGTATATATAAAGAAGAATTATTTCAATGTTATGCAGACTCCTACTCAAGCTTGCTGGCTGGTTAGAAAGGTATTTGATGTTAGAGATTGGTACATGAATATTGAATATCAACAAATTTTGCAATAGGGGGAAGTTTAGTATACAGAAGATGTACACTCTATCAAGACCTCAGTATCCAAAGATTGGGTGGAAAGCTAATACTGAAAACTAGTGTCCTTAGACATAACTTTGTTCTATGGCTAGCTCTAAATCACAGACTTACTATTGTGGATAGACTAGAAGCATGGGGTATACAGGTTGATCAAAGATGTGTTCTGTGAAAAAAGGGACAGAATGAAAACATGGAGCACTTGTACTTTGCATGTCAATACTCAAGGAGCATATGGAACACTTTGCTTAACTGGATAGGAGAGAAACATGAGATTGGCACATGGCAAAAGGAAGTTGTTTGGCTGAGTGCAAGAGCAAAGAACAGTCGAACATATAGTAGTATTCTGGCATTTCTATTTGCAGCAGTAATATACCAAGTGTGGATAGAAAGGAACATGCGCAGATTTCAGGGAAAGGAGATTGATATGAAGACGAAGACACGAGACATAGTTCTTCAATTACATATCAAAGGACAGCAGAAGGCAAAATGGAAGAAGCACTTAGAAAGTATGGATTGTTTTCCTCTATGAAAACTATGTAGTAGAGAAACCAATGAGTCTGTAATGTTTTTCATTTTCGTTCGTCAATGTTTTGTTTTGATGTTATTTGAGTCTAACTCTTTAGTCCAAAAGAGTTAGAGGTTCTGTAAATTCGCTATTGTTTGAATAAAATTGATAATTTGACCACAAAAAAAAAGAGGCTGCATCATTGTGGCAGTTCGTTACTCCAATGAATGGCCTTGTAAAGTCAATAAAAAAATTACTAACTTTAATTGGTGTATATAATCAAACCAAAGATCACACAGTAAGAAACTTAGAGTAGGAAAATGACCCTCTCTAGTAATTTTGATGCATCTACAACACAGAACATATTCGATTGCTGGAAATCAAGTAATTCTTTGACTACTAGCTTAACCATTTGAACCGGAAATCCGCCAAAATATAGAAGTTCCTCCTTTATGCATTATGAAGAAATACGTAATGACAACTACAAAAGTAAGCAAATTTAGAATCAGCAAATTTCATCAAATTCATACATGGAGATGTCTTAAGAAAATCTTGAATTGTTTATATCCAATCAAACATGGAGATGTCTTAAGAAAATCGTAAAGCTAAATATTGTTTTAATTGAAAATTTGTGTCCAGTTCAAATTGTAAATCGAACCACGATAAGTCTCCATCTAGACTCTAATAAATTTTTTTAAGTGGATTAAATACACGCATAAGTGGAAAAAACTACGACATAACTCAATTATTCAAATTACCAAGTAATGAAACAAACTAATAGCCCATAAAATTATGCACATTTTTATCCTGAATAAGTAATTCAAGCGTCCAGGAAAGATTGTCTGATTTCTCGCGATCCGGAACATGTCATAATCTAACAACTCGAACCTTCAAATTTTAACCTATTTTGGTACTCAATATTTCACTGATATAATTAATGTTTGCAGCTATATTTTGCAGTACATCTAATTGATCAAAAGTTTGTTTATAATGAACTATATATATATTTATTCAATGTACAGAAGCCAAACAATAAGCTACGTACAGAAGCAAAACCCCATAGAAGAAATTTTTATATAGTATTACAAATCGATGATCATGTAATTTTGTATGGCAAGTGTAAGTAATCATATATTGTCACGTCACAAAGATCTTTTTCTTTTACTTATTTTTGGACTTTTTGGTCCATAACGCGTTTTCGGAAAGAATTTTTTCCTTCCATTTTTATGTCAACAGAATATTTCATACACCTTTTTCTCTTATCCATATTAACTCGAAGCATTAATTTCATATTTCTAACAGAATATTTCTCATATGTAATATTACTCCAAATATGGTTAGATATGTTGACGGACAGCTCTATTTCATATTTCATTCCCACCAAAAAAATTAATTATTAATTAGATACAAAAGAATATCAAATAATAACTTTTTGAAGGAAACTGTGAATATTATTTGTCATATAATATTACTCCAAATGTGGTAATATATGTTCATGGACAGCTCTGTTTCATCTTTCATTCCCAACAGATTTTTTTTTCCAATTATTAATTAGATACAAAAGAATATCAAATGTTAATTTTTTCAATATTATACAAATTGAATCCAACAAATAGATTTCATAAAAATGAAGTGGCTTGTTCTCATTATGCCACTTGGCTTAATTTCATGCTTCACTGCCCTCCTTTTAAATAATACAGATAGATATAATATAGATTATAGTTAATTTCTCTTGCTTAAAAATATTTCTTTAGATTGATTTTCAATACTTCTATATTCTTTTGTTGCAGTGACGTTTCTTCAGGTATGATTCTCCACTAAGTTATTTTTATGTTTCTTTTATCTTAATATTGCTATCCTGTTTTTTCAGAATCTCTAATTAATGAAAAGTATTTATTTCAGCCAAGTGCTAAGTTATGAGGCTGCTTAGACTAATAAGAACTTTGTTTCAAGTGTTATAAAATTCAACGTGTAAATATCACAATGGGGTATACAATTTGTATCGCCCAGGAATTGTCTACATTCATCTCTTTCTGGGGCAAACTTCTTGTGTATCTTTTTAAAATAATTTTTATTGTACTCTTTGATTTTAACCGTAGATACATCACCATGCAGAGGATAAGTTAAATCTCTTTCCTTAAATAGCATAGTTCCTTCTTAACTTTTAAATGGTAAATGTTGTTGATTTGTTGTATAGTGAGTTCAAACTCAGATAAGGTGATACCGTGATAGTGATTTGACAAATGAATTTAGTTGCAGCAACATTTAGTTTATTCTATTTTTATTTTATTTTTTTGTTAACAGATCAGAACAAAAGCAAAAGCACGTAGCAGAAATTGCATCGCCTTTGAGTAAATTGACCCATAAAGGTGCTCCGTTAAGGTGGTCGGATGAGTGTGAAGAGAGCTTTCAGAAGCTCAAGACAGCTTTGACTACAATCCCAGTATTGGTGTTGCTTACATGTTCGGGGTCTTATATTGTGTATTGTGATGCGTCGCGTATTGGACTCGGCGCAGTGCTGATGCAAGACGATAGGGTGATTGCCTATGCGTCCAGACAGTTAAAGGTACATGAGAAGAATTATCAGGTCCACGACCTTGAGTTAGCAACTATTGTTCATGCCTTGAATATTTGACGGCATTATTTGTACGGTGTCCATTGTGAGGTTTATACCGATCACTAGAGTCTACAACATCTGTTTAAGCAGAAGGAACTTAATTTGCAGCATCGAAGGTGGTTGGAGTTGCTTAAGGATTATGATATCACCATTCTCTATCATCCCGGAAAGGCCAATATGGTGGTCAATGCCTTAAGTCATAAGGCGGAGAGTTTGGGTAGCTTGGCATACTTACCAGTAGCAGAGAGGCCTTTAGCCTTGGATGTTCAGGCCTAGGCCAACCAGTTTGTTAGATTGGATTTTTCCGAGCCGAATCGAGTTTTGGCTTGTGTGGTTTCTCAGTCTTCTCTTTATGATTGTATCAGGGAACGTCAGTATGATGACCCCCCATCTGTTTGTCCTTAAGGACACAGTTCAGCACGGTAATGCCAAGGAAATCACTATTGGGGATGACGTTGTATTACGGGCACAGAGCAGGCTATGTATGCCTAATGTAGATGGTTTGCATGAGTTGATTCTCTAGGAGGCTCACAGTTCGCGGTACTCCATTCATCCAGGTGCCGCAAAGATGTATCAGGATTTGAGACAGCACTATTTGTGGGGACGAACGAAGAAAGATATAATTGGGTTTGTAGCTCGGTGTTTAAATTGTCAACAGGTAAAGTAAGAGCATCAGAGTTCGGGCAGATTACTTTAGAGAGTTGAAATTTCGGAGTGGAAGTGGAAGCGTATTTCTATGAACTTCGTAGTTGGACTCCCACGGACTTTGAGGAAGTTTGATGTTGTTTGGTTGATTGTAGACCGGTTAAATTAGTTCGCACATTTTAGTCCAGTTGGTACTAATTATTCTTCGGAGCCGTTGGCTGAGATTTATATCCGCGAGATTGTTCGCCTACACGGTGTGCCAATGTCCATCATTTCAAACTGGGGTACGCGTTTACATCACATTTTTAGAGAGTAGTGGAGCGAGAATTGGGCCCACAAGTTCAGTTGAGTACAATATTTCACCCCCAGATGGATGGACAGTCCGAGCGCACTATTCAGATACTGAAGGATATGTTACGCGCTTGTGTCATTGATTTTGGGGGTTCTTGGGATAAATTTCTGCCGCTAGCGGAGTTTGCTTACAATAACAACTATCATTCGAGCATTCACATGGATCCGTATGAGGCCTTATATGGAAGACGGTGTCGGTCTCTAGTAGGTTGGTTTGAGCCAGGTCAGGCTACGTTATTGGGTACTGACTTGGTTCAGGATACTTTGAAGAAGGTTAAATTAATTCAGGAGCGGCTTCGCACGGTGCAGTCTAGACAGAAGAGTTATGCCAACAGGAAGGTCCGTGATGTTGCTTAAATGGTTGGGAAGAAGGTTCTGCTCAAAATTTCACCCATGAAGGGTGTGTTGAGGTTTGGAAAGAAGGGCAAGTTGAGTCCTCGGTATATTGGACCTTTTGAAATACTTAAGAAGGTTGGATATGTGGCTTATGAACTTGCTTTACCACCTAGTCTATCGGGTGTTCATCCAGTGTTTCATGTATCTACACTCCAGAAGTATGTCGGGGATTCGTCTCATGTTTTGGATTTTAGCACAGTGCAATTGGATGGTAATTTGACTTATGATGTGGAGCCGGTGGCCATTTCAGACCGACAGGTTCGAAAGTTGAGATCAAAGAACATAGCTTCAGTGAAAGTGCAGTGGAGAGGCCAGCTAGTTGTAAAAGCTACCTGGGAGATTGAGCGGGAGATGCAGAGCAAATATCCACACATATTTTAGGCTTCAGGTAAGATTCTAAACCCGTTCGAGGATGAACGTTTATTTAAGAGGGGGAGAATGTAACGATCCGGCCGGTCATTTTGAGTATTACAACCCCGTTACCCTATTTACTACTCAATTTATGCTTTACAGTTATTTTATGACTTACCGGGTTAGTTGGTTCGGGTTCGGAAGGATTTCGGAGTGAATTGAGAAACTTAAGTCTCATAATTGAAAACTTAAGTTGGAAAAGTTGACTGCATGTTGACTTATGTGTAAACAACTTCGGATTTGAATTTTGATAGTTCTGTTAGCTCTGTTGGGTGATTTTGGGCTTAGGAGTGTGTCTGTATTGTAATTTGAAGGCCAGAAGTGGAATTAGACTTGAAATGGCGAAAATTGAATTTTTGAGAAGTTTGACTGGAGAGTTGACTTTTTGATATCAGGGTCGGTATCCGATTTGAAATTTTAAATAGGTTTGTTATGTCATTTATGACATGTGTGCAAAACTTGAGGTCAATCAGACTTGATTTGATAGGTTTCGACGTTGAATGTAGAAGTTAAAAGTTCTTAGTTTCATTAGACTTGAATTGGGATATGATTCGTGGCTTTTGCATTTTTTTATGTGATTTGAGGTTTCAACTAAGTTCGTATGATGTCTTAGGACTTTTTGGTGTATTTGGTTGAGGTCCCGGGGCGTCGGGTGAGTTCCGGATGGTTTCAGATCATTTATTCATGTTTTTCTACTGTTGTTGCTGGTTCTAGTGTTGTTCTTCGCGAATGCGAAAAGACCCACGCATTCGCAAAGAAGGAATTTTGGATTGGCCATTTTGTGCTTCGCATTCGCTAAGGTTTGAGGGGCAAAGCTACGTGTTCGCGATTGGGGCATCGCGTTCGCGAAGGGGAAAGCCGGCCTGGGAAGTGTGGTCATGTAACGACCCGGCCTGTCGTTCTAAGAGTTATAGCCCCGTGTCCCCCATTAATGCTTCTTTATGTATTGTTCAGCTGTGTAGAGTTGTATCGAGTTGGTAGGCTTGGGTCCAGAGTAGTCTTGGAGTGAAATGAGACACTTAGTCTCTTAGTTAGAAAATAATGTTAGAAAAGTCAATCGGAAGTTGACTTTTGAGTAACCAAATTCGGATTTGGATTTTTATGATTCGATTAGCTTTGTTGGGTGATTTTAGACTTAGGAGTGTGTCCATAATGTAATTTGGGAGCCCGTGGTAGAATTGGGCTTGAATTGGCGAAAGTTGGAAATTTGGCAATTTTGGTCGACGGTGGAAAATTAGGTATCGGGGTCATTCCAGAAATTGGAATAGGTTCGTAGTGTCATTTTTGATGTGTGTGCAAAATTTGAGGTCATTCGGACGTGGTTTGATAGGTTCAGCGTCGTTGGCGAATTTTGGAAGTTTAGAAGTTCCTACGCTTGAATCAGAGGTTGATTTGGTGTTTTGGTGTTGTTTTGGGTGTTCCGGAGGTTCGAATAAGTTCGAGTAGTGATATATGACTTTTTAGAATTATTGGTTGAGGTCCCGAGGGCCTCGGGTGAGTTTCGGATAGGTAGTTTGCCAGATTTTTCAAATTAATTACGAAATTGTCATTGACGACGTATTTAAAAATCTGCACTATTTGCAAATATTAAAACCAACATATCTAAGTCATTGTAAGGTCAAATTGAGTGATTCAAAGGCCTAACTTGACTAGAATTTCACAAGGAATCCATTGGAGGCATAAAAAGTGAGTTTTAGGATCGTTTGGCACGAGAAACGAGGTAGAATAGCTGACAAAAAATATATAAAATAAGAGTTTGTTCATTCGGTCACATTTTGAGTTGGGGAGCTTGGATTTGAGCGATTTTCACCATAGGGGTTGGGGTAAGTGTTACCTACTAGGTTTTGGTTATATTTGATGAATCCGTCTTCATTTTTGGGATTTGATTGATGATTTCAAAGTGAAATTGAGGGAGTTAGGGTTTAAGTTTTGGAGAGTTTTAAGTGAGGATTTGAGGGACCAAACGGGGTCCGATTTTGATGAATTTTATATGGTTAGACTCGGGAGAGGACGAGGATTATTATACCAATTTTGACAGTTTTTGAGACATGGGCCCGGGGGCCGGATTTTGGTCGGTTTCGGATTTTTCGCATATTTATGTAGTTTTTCTTGTGGAACTCGATTCTTTGGCCTATGTTGATCCTATTATTATGATTATGGATATATTTAGAGCTTTTGGAGACCGATTCGAGGGAAGAGGACATCCCAGAGTAGGATTTTACGCGTTAAGGTAAGTAACAGTTTTAACTCTGGCCTTAAGGGTATAAACCCGGAGAATTTGATATCATGTGATTGTTTGGAGGTGATACCCACTCAAGGTGATGGGCGTATGGGTGTATACCTCGAGGGATTGAGACTTGGTATGTTCCTTGAGGCTATGAGGATAATAGCCATTATCTGTGTTAAGTAATTACTTGTTGGTGAACTTGTCTGCCTTCGCGTTAGAGATCATGTTTAGGTTTCATTCATGCTCACGTTATTTGTACTCAGTCATAGAAATTGTTGTGTATGTTTACCGCAGTCTCTATTATTTTGTTTATACGTTGTGATACTTGATGTGGTTGTGTCCCATTATTTGTTGTGCATTGTGAGGCTGGAGAGGTACATGACTGAGTGACGCTTAGGGCCTGGTAGTGAGGATATTAATACCATAGCACGTGAGCTGTCCGCGTAGCATGTGAGCTGACCGTGTGGGTCCATGTATTGATACCATAGCACGTGAGTTGTTATTGTAGCACGTGAGCTGACCGTGCGGATCTAGGTATTGATATTATGGCACGTTACATGTCCATGCTTAGCGTTGGTACATGACTGAGTGAGGCCGAGGGCCTGGTTGTGAGGATATTAATATTATAGCGCGTGAGCTATCCACGTAGCACATGAGCTGACCGTGCGGGTCTAGGTATTGATACCATAGCGCGTGAGTTGTCTGTGTAGCACGTGAGCTGTCTGTGCTTAGCGCTTGGGCTTTGGAAGCCTCTCCGGAGTCTGTACACACCCCCAATAAGCGCAGAGTGTTGAGTGCTGAGCGTTGAGTGAGAGTGATAAGTGATGTAGTGGCATTGCTGTGAGATCGCATTTACTTTTGTTGTTGCTGCATTTATCTGTTAAATTTATTTGTGGCATTTACTGAGTTATGGAATTTACCTGTTTATTTCTATTATTTTTAAATTGTGAAAATAAATAATTGGACTGTTTTGCTTAGCACGTCACTACTGCTCAGTTCCTTAATTATTTCTGTTATTACTGAGTCGGTTGTACTCATACTACACCATGCACTTTATGTGCAGATCCAGGTGAGTTAGAGCGTGGCGATCGTTGAGTTCTGGTCGGCTATCTGTGGAGATTGCAAGGTAGCTGCTAGCGTCCGCAGGACCTTGTTACTCCTTTTATCATTTTTTCTTTCAGACTGTATTGATAGTTAGACAGTTATATATCTTAGTTCATAGTTTTAGACGCTCATGACTTGGTGACACCCCGATGTTTGGGACTTGTTTCCGTATTTTATATTATTTATATTTAGAGTTGGTTTAGTTTATCAGGAATTAAATTGTTGGAAATGTTTTATTAAATTCTTATAATCAAATTAGTAGTAATATTTTGGAAATAGGCTTGCCTTGTAACATGATAGGCGCATCACAACCATGGTTAGATTTTGGGTCGTGACAAGTTGGTATCAGAGCCTAGGTTACATAGGTCTCACGAGTCATGAGCGGGTTTAGTAGAGACTTGGGGATCGGTACGTAGACGTCTGTACTTATCTTCGAGAGGCTGCAGAACCTTTAGGAAAACTTCACATTCTTGAATTCTTATCGTGCGGTATTTATTCAGCTGGAAGCGTAACTCTTTGAATTCCTCCCACGCATTCGTATGTGCACATGAGCGCCTAGTATCAGTTGTGCATCGATGACTTGTGATTCCCTGGATGAGGTGCGAGATCTGATTTCTATGTATTGATGTTGGGCCAGTCTGGAGGACTTGAGGCCGGATTTTGACTGTAGCTTGAGCAGTGAGGTTTTGATTGTGCGAGCGCCTGCTTGTGGACTTATATGTCCGGTAGTGTCCCTATTAGTGGAAATGGTGGCTGGATGGATACATGATGAATATGAATTGACTGCGAGATGAGTTCATATAATTTGAATGTGAGGAGAAGGTATTGCTGAAGGTTTCACCTAATTGAGACTCCAGGTATGTTTTTAGACTAGTTCGAGGACGAACGTTTGTTTAAGAGGGGGAGGATGTAATGACCCGGCCTGTCGTTCTGAGATTAATAGTCTCGTTTCCCCCATTAATGCTTCTTTATGTATTGTTCAACTGTGTTGAGTTGTATCGAGTTGGTAGGCTTGGGTCCGGAGTAGTCTTGGAGTGAAATGAGACACTTAGTCTCTTAATTAGAAAGCTATGTTAGAAAAGTCAAGCGAAAGTTGACTTTTGAGTAAAGAAATTTGGATTTGGATTTTTATATTTCGATTAGATTCGTTGGATGATTTTAGACTTAGGAGTGTGTCCATAATGTGATTTGGAGGTCCGTGGTAGAATTAGGCTTGAATTGGCGAAAGTTAGAAATTTAGCGATTTTGGTCGACAGTGGAAAATTAGGTATCGGGGTCAGAATGAATTCCGGAAGCTGTAGTAGGTTTGTAGTGTCATTTGTGACATGTGTGCAAAATTTGAGGTCATTCGGACGTGGTTTGATAGGTTTCAGCGTCGTTGGCGAATTTTGGAAGTTTAGAAGTTCCTACGCTTGAATCAGAGGTTGATTTGGTGTTTTGGTGTTGTTTTGGGTGTTCCGGAGGTTCGAATAAGTTCGAGTAGTGATATATGACTTTTTGGAATTATTGGTTGAGGTCCCGAGGGCCTCGGGTGAGTTTTTGATAGGTTTGGGTCGTGTTGCGCTCGTTTTTCTTATGTTTCGACGTCGTTTCTTCAAGCATAAATGATATCATATTGAACAAATGAGCTCCAATTTCTTTTTTGATTGAAGAATTAGATCCGTATCGTAATTCGAACCCGTAAAAAAAGAATCATCGAATTTGGACATCGTATGAGGATTTTATGGTCATTTTACTAATAATTAGGTTGCCCGATTTTTCAGATTAATTACGAAATTACAATTGACGGCGTATTTAGAAATCTGCCCTATTTGCAAATATTGAAACCAACATATCTCCTTCAGTATAAGGTCAAATTGAATGATTCAAAAGCCTAACTTGACTAGAATTTCACAAGGAATCCTTTGGAGGCCAAAAAGGCGAGTTCTAGGATTGTTTGGCATGAGAAACAAGGCAGAATAGCTAGCAGAAAAATGTATAAATAAGTGTTTGTTCATTCGATCATATTTCGAGTTAGGGAGCTCGGATTTGGGCGATTTTGGAGGCGCTTTTCACCATAGTGATTGGGTAAGTGTTCTCTACTCGGTTTTGGTTATATTTCATGAATCCATCTTCGTTTTTGGGATTTTATTGATGATTTCAAAGTGAAATTGAGGGAGTTAGTGTTTGAGTTTTGGAGAGTTTTAAGTGAGTATTTGAAGGACCAAACGGGGTACGATTTTGACGAATTTTATATGGATAGACTCGGGAGAGGACGTGGATTATTATTCTATCATTTGTTTTTACTGGTTTTGATACATGGGCTCAGGGGCCGGGTTTTGGTCGATTTCAGATTTTGGCATATTTATGTACCTTTTCTTGTGGAATTCGATTCTTTGGCCTATGTTGATCATATTATTCCGATTATGGATAGATTCAGAGCTTTCAGAGACCGAGTCGAGGGAAGAGGACATCCCGGAGTAGGATTTTATGCGGTTAAGGTAAGTAACGGTTTTAACTCTGGCCTTAAGGGTATAAACCTGAAGAATTTGATATCATGTGATTGTTTGGAGGTGATACCCACTCTAGGTGATGGGCGTATGGGTGTATACCTCGAGGGATTGAGACTTGGTCCGTCCCCTTAGGCTATGAGGCTAATAGCCATTATCTGTGTTATGTAATTATTTGTTGGTGAACTTGTCTGCCTTCACGTTAGAGATCATGTTTAGGCTTCATTCATTCTCACGTTATTTGTACTCAGTCATAGAAATTATTGTGCATGTTTACCTCAGTATCTATTATTTTGCTGATATGTTGTGATACTTGATGTGGGTTGTGTCCCCTTGTTTGTGGTGCATTGTGAGGCTGGAGAGATACATGATTGAGTGAGGCCGAGGGCCTGGTTGTGAGGATATTAATACCATAGAACGTGAGTTGTCCGCGTAGCACATGAGCTGACCGTGTGGGTCTAAGTATTGATACCATAGCCCATGATTTGTCTGCGTAACACTTGAGTTGACCGTGCGGATCCAGGTATTGATATTATGGCACATGAGTTGTCTGTGCTTAGCACTGGTACATGACTGAGTGAGGTCGAGGGCCTGGTTGTGAGGATATTAATACCATAGCGTGTAAGTTGTCTGTGTAGCACGTGAGTTGACCGTGCGAGTCCAGGTATTGATACCATAGCGCGTGAGTTGTCAGCGTAGCACGTGAGCTGACCGTACGGATCCAGGTATTGATATAATGGAATGTGAGATGTCCGTGCTTAGCGCTTGGGATTTGGAAGTCCCTCCGGAGTCTGTACACACCCTTAGTGAGTGCAGAGTGTTGAGTGTTGAGTGCGAGTGATGAGTGATGGAGTGACATTGCTGTGACGATGCATTTACTTTTGTTGTTGCTGCATTTATCTGTTAAATTTCTTTGTGGCATTTACTGATTTATGGAATTTTCCTGTTTATTTCTGTTATTCTTAAATTGTGAAAATAAATAATTGGACTGTTTTGCTTAGCACGTCACTACTGTTCAGTTCCTTAGTTATTTCTGTTACTACTGAGTAGATTGTACTCATACTACATCCTGCACTTTATGTGCAGATGCAAGTGAGTTAGAGCGCGACGATCACTGATTTCAGGTGGGATATCTGTGGAGATTGCAAGGTAGCTGCTAGCATCCGCAGAACCTTGTTACTCCTTTTATCATTTCTTTTTCAGACTGTATTGATAGTTAGACAGTTATATATCTTAGCTTATAGTTTTAGACGCTCATGACTTGGTGACACCCCCGATGTTTGGGACTCGTTTCCGTATTTTATATTATTTATATTTAGAGTTGGTTTAGTTTATCAGGAATTAAATTATTGGAAATGTTTTATTAAATTCTTATAATCAAATTAGCAGTAATATTTTAGGAAATAGGCTTGCCTTGTAACGCGATAGGCGCATCACGACCATTGTTAGATTTTGGGTCGTGACAAGTTAGTATCAGAGCCTAGGTTACATAGGTCTCACGAGTCATGAGCGGGTTTAGTAGAGTCTTGGGGATCGGTACAAAGACGTCTGTACTTATCTTTGAGAAGCTCCAGAACCTTTAGGAAAACTTCACATTCTTGAATTTTTATCGTGCGGTATTTATTCAGCTGGAAGCGTAACTCTTTGAATTCCTCCCACGCATTCGTATGTGCACATGAGCGCCAGGTATCAGTTGTGAATCGATGACTTGTGATTCCCTGGATGAGGTGCGAGATGTGATTTCTGTGTATTGATGTTGGTCCAGTCTAGAGGACTTGAGGCCGGATTTTGACTGTAGCTTGAGAACTGAGGTGTTGCTACGTGTTCGCGATTGGGGCATCGCGTTCGCGAAGGGGAAAATGGCCTGGGAAGTGTGGTCATATAACGACCCGGCCTATCGTTCTGAGAGTTATAGCCCTGTTTCCCCCATTAATGGTTCTTTATGTATTGTTCAGCTGTGTAGAGTTGTATCGAGTTGGTAGGCTTGGGTCCGGAGTAATCTTGGGGTGAAATGAGCACTTACTCTCTTAGTTAGAAAGCTATGTTAGAAAAGTCAACTGGAAGTTGACTTTTGAGTAAACGAATTCGGATTTGGATTTTTATGATTCTATAAGCTTAGTTGGGTGATTTTAGACTTAGGAGTGTGTCCATAATGTAATTTGGAGGTCCGTGGTAGAATTAGGCTTGAATTGGCAAAAGTTGGAAATTTGGCAATTTTGGTCGACATTGGAAAATTAGGTATCGGGGTCGGAATGGAATTCCGGAAGCTGGAATAGGTTCGTAGTGTAATTTGTGACGTGTGTGCAAAATTTGAGGTTATTCGGACGAGGTTTGATAGGTTTCAGCGTCGTTGGCGAATTTTGGAAGTTTAGAAGTTCTTACGCTTGAATTCGAGGTTGATTTGGTGTTTTGGTATTGTTTTGGGTGTTTCAGAGGCTCGACTAAGTTCGGGTAGTGATATCTGACTTGTTGGAATTATTGGTTGAGGTCCCGAGGGCCTCGGGTGAGTTTCGGATAGGTTTGGGTCGTGTTGCGCTCGTTTTTCTTATGTTTCGACGCCCTTTCTTCAAGCATAAATGATATCATATTGAACAAATGAGCTCCGATTTCTTTTTTGATTGAAGCATTAGATCTGTATTGTAATTCGATCACGTAGAAAAAAGAATCGTCGAATTTGGACATTGTATGAGGATTTTATGATCATTTTACTAAAAATTAAGTTGCAAGATTTTTCAGATTAATTACGAAATTGCCGTTGACGGCGTATTTTAAAAATCTGCACTATTTGCAAATACTGAAACCAACATATCTCCTTCATTATAAGATCAAATCGAGTTATTCAAAAGCCTAACTTGACTAGCATTTCACAAGGAATCCATTGGAGGCATAAAAATGAGTTTCGGGGTCGTTTGGCATGAGAAACGAGGCAGAATAGCTGGCAGAAAAATATATAAAATAAGGGTTTGTTCATTCGTCATATTTTGAGTTTGAGAGCTCGGATTTGGGCGATTTTGGAGGCGATTTTCACCATAGGGATTGGGGTAAGTGTTCTCTACTCAGTTTTAGTTATATTTCATGAATCCATCTTCATTTTTGGGATTTGATTGATGATTTCAAAGTGAAATTGTGGGAGTTAGGGTTTGAGTTTTGGAGAGTTTAAGTAAGGATTTGAGGGACCAAACGGGGTCCGATTTTGATGAATTTTATATAGTTAGACTCGGGAGAGGACGCAGATTATTATTCTACCATTTTTTACTGGTTTCGAGACATGGGCCCGAGGGCCGGGTTGTGGTCGGTTTTAGATTTTTGCCATATTTATGTAGCTTTTCTTGTGGAATTCAATTCTTTGGCCTATGTTGATCATATGTTCTGACTATCGATAGATTCAGAGATTTTAGAGACCGAGTCGAGGCAAGAGGATATCCTGAAGTAGGATTTTACGCGGTTAAGGTAAGTAACAGTTTTAACTCCGGCCTTGAGGGTTTAAACCTGGAGAATTTGATATCATGTGATTGTTTTGAGGTGATGCCCACGCTAGGTGACGGGCGTGTGGGTGCATACCTTGAGGGATTGAGACTTGGTCCGTCCCCTGAGGCTATGAGGCTAATAGCCATTATCTGTGTTATGTAATTATTTGTTGGTGAACTTGTTTGCCTTCACGTTAGAGATCATGTTTAGGCTTCATTCATTCTTACGTTATTTGTACTCAGACATAGAAATTATTGTGCATGTTTACCTCAGTCTCTATTATTTTGCTGATATATTGTGATACTTGATGTGGGATGTGTCCCCTTATTTGTGGTGCATTGTGAGGCTGGATAGGTACATGACTGAGTGAGTTCGAGGTCCTGGTTGTGAGGATAATAATACCATAGCGCGTGATCTGTCCGCTAGCACGCGAGCTGACCATGCGGGTCCAGGTATTGATACTATAGTGCGTGATTTGTACGTGTAGCACGTGAGCTGACCGTGCGGATCCAGGTATTGATATTATGGCACGTGAGATGTCCGTGCTTACCGCTGGTACATGACTGAGTGAGGCCGAAATCCTGGTTGTGAGGATATTAATACCATAGCGCGTAAGTTGTCCGCGTTGCACGTCAGCTGACCGTGCGGGTCCAAGTATTGATACCATAGCGCGTGAGTTGGCGTAGTACGTGAGTTGACCGTGCAGATCCAGGTATTTATATATTATGGTACCTGAGTTGTTCATGCTTAACGCTTGGGCTTTGGGAGCCCCTCCGGAGTCTGTACGCACCCACAATGAGAGCAGAGTGTTGAGTATATTGAGTGTTGAGTGTTTAGTGCTAAGTGCGAGTGATGAGTGATGGAGTGACATTGTTGTGAGGTTGCATTTACTTTTGTTGTTGCTGCATTTATTTACTGAGTTTGTTATATTTTCAAGGAAAATAACGTGGTAAGTGTTCTTAACTCAATATTGGTCAAATTACTCGAATCCATAGATGTTTTTAACATTTAATGGGTGAATTAAGTTGGTAAATTTAGAAAACCTTCTTGGTTTAATTTGAAGATTTGAGGGTCGGGTTGATGTCGTAATTTGGTAAAATTGGTATGGTTTGTCTCATGGTTGAATGAGCTTTCGAGTTTTATAACTTTTGTCGGATTCTGAGACGTGGGCCCCATATGCCATTTTTGTGTGAAATTTTGGATTTTGTTGGAAAATTGGTATTTTTATATGGAATTAATTCCTATAATTATTTTTGACTGAATAGAATTATTTGTGTCTATATTCGAGGCATTTGGAGGCCGATTCGCGAGGCAAAGGCATTGCAGAATAAATAATTACATGGTTCGAGGTAAGTAACACTTCTAAACTTGTTTCTGAGGTTACAAATCCCTGAATTTCGTGTTGTATGAATTTTTTGGAGATGACGCAATGCTAGGTGACGGGCGTGTGAGCGTGCATCATGGAAATTGTGACTTATTGATTCCGTGGAGTTGCATACTTGAATAAATGTCATTATCCGCTTAACCTCCACGCGTTAGAGAAATTGAGCTGAGACTCATATTAAAGATCGTGTTTAGGCTACACGCCGATATATTTTGGGACCCACATGGGTCGTATTAATGTTGAATTATTTGTTTAAATTTACAATTTTGTACTCTTTCACATCTACCACTTGCATATCATATCTCAGTCTATATTGTCATTCATTGATACTTCATTTCATCATGTTGGGTTGATTTTCATGTCATTGAGAGCCAGAGAGACCAGAGATTTTGAGTGATAGTTACGTTTATTTATTTATACCTGGATCTGGCTATTATAGAGCTTGGGATGAAGGAGCCCCTCCGAAGTCTGCACCCCCAGAGTGAGCACAATTGATGTGTGTGTGGGGGGGGGGGGATGGATCTTCCCTGTGCACGGATCTTTCCCTAAGTATTTATATTGAGGGATATATATATATCTGGGATGGATCTTCCTTATGCATGGATCTTGCTCTAAGTATTTATATTGAGGGATGGATTTTTTCTGGGCATGGATCTTGCCCGAAGTATTTACATTGAGGAATGGATTTTCCCTGGACATGGATCTTATCTGAATCATTGATATTCGGGGATAGATTTCCCCTGGATCTTACCTGAAGTATTTATATTGAGGAATGGATTTTCCTTGGATATGGATCTTATCCGAATCATTGATATTCGGGGATAGATCTTCCCTTGGGCTGGATTATCCTTATACAACATTGAGTGAATGACTGTCAGTTGATGGATATACATATATACTTGGGATGGATCTTCCCTGGTCTGGATTGGCCATATACAATACTGAGTGATTGAGTATTTTTAGATTTGCGAGTAGACGAAGTTTTCACTATGGTGCATCACATACAATATGTGCATTGGCATATAGATACAGAGATATCATATTCCTCATATCATGCAGTATTGATCTAACTTACTTGTACTGAGTTTAACTGTTGAACTTGAAAGCATGCCTACATTTCTATACTGTTATTTCTATACTGGACTGTACCTGTTGAGCTCGTCACTACTTTCAGCCTAAAGGTTAGTCTTGTTACTTATTGAGTTGGTTGTACTCATACTACATCTGCACCTCGTGTGCAGAACCAGGTGCTTCCGAACACGACGACTGTTAGTTCTTAGAGTGCTATCCGTTGGAGACTATCAAGATAGCTGCCTGGCGTCCGCTGACCTTGACTCTCTTTCTTTCAGTTATTGTACTATTCTATATTGTCGGTTTGCCTAGTATTGAGATAGGCACCATCACAACAGATTAGAATTTTGGATCGTAATACAAATGACAAGAAAAAACTGTAAAAGAATGAATGAAAGAAAAGCAATGGTATAAAATTACTACTCATATGACTTACAAAATGGTAAAACTAGAGAAGCTTTTGCTAGCAGGTGAGAAGAGAAATAGGGGGTGAGGCTAAAAAAGGGAAGTAACAGATCTTGTGTGTGTGTTTGGGGGTTGGGGGGGGGGGGGGGGGGGGGGGGGNAAAACCAGAAAGGAACACTAAAAGTTTTGATTGATTATCAGCCCTGATAACGTTATGGTACTATATCATCAATTAGAAAGGTGCAAACCTTGGCGAAATATTATTCTGACACTAGTCTTTTTTACCCTTTAAAAATAGAATTTTATATGGGACAAAATTATAATATAAGTTAAATTTCCTAATAGTTAGAATCGGGAGCGGGCGAAGACATGCAACTTCCATTTTCGGGGTTTCTGCTTCATTCAAGTCTTAATTCAAGGAAGGACAAGTCCTTCTAAATTCAACTAAATTTTGATTATTATATATTTCCTTATTGAACTAGGTAAGAAATACTAATATTTATCAGTTTAAAATCGACTAAGATTTTACTTTATATTAATCAAATAATTCACTTATAATATTCTTCCTTTTATGTTACGTAGGCATACATACATGTCTAATTTGATAAAGCAATTCAAAATTTTATACTATGCACACGTTTCTCCCAAAACAAATATTTAAACTATTGTATATACATTGATTTGTATAATTATTTTCGTGAAAATTATCTTTCATTATTAAAGTGAAGTCATTTTTTGACTACCCATAATTTTAACACTGACCATCTTAAAATTATGCATGCTATAAAATTCTTAAAGGACTTGAAAATATATAATGCAACAGAAAAAGATGAAAAATATAAATAGACAGTTCACTATAGTTGAAAAATAAGGTAAATTACTCAGAACTTAATTGTCCATATATATCAATCTATATTATTATAAACGCATAATTTTTTATCTTTTGAAAATAATTTTACATTAGATAAGATTGTAATTAAATTACTTTCTAATATTTGATATTCATAACATATTCATATAAGCTCTGAGGATTTCCATGTGACAGGATCTCAAACACATCGTTTCATACAAATTATATAATTTTTTAAATATTATTTACTCAGACATGAGGAACACGCACAAAATGTGTATCCTAAGACTAGTTAATTAAATACATAATAATAGGTATGATAATAATAACAAAAATAAGCAAATATAACTCAATCTACATCATTTTATGTGACATTATTATATTTGGAGAATCAAACAATTAATGCTTTCACTACTATTTTTTTTTTCAGATTAATATTAAATATTTTGAAGTATTAACAACGTATATTTATATTACTTTTAACGTAACTTTCAAATATATGATTAAATCAAATTTACAAATACTTGAAGAATATATTGAAATGCACGCTGAAAATTAAGTATTTTGACTGGTGTACTTGAAATTCTTCAAGTAATAAAATAGGATTGAGGGGGTAATAATTTTGAGCTTAAAGCTCAGCCTTCGGTAGTTTTTGTAAAATAAGATGTAAAAGGAAATTAAAGAGTGCTAAGACAAGACAATTTTAGCGGTAGCCATGCTAAGAAGAAGAATATCAGTAATGACGATGGAGAGTTCGTGTAGTGTTGGGAGAACGTTAATTTGTCATCAATAGGAGTACGTTCCAATGAGAAATCGAAACGAATTGTTCTATTTACCGCGGTTCATTTGGATCGGATATCCGAAATTCAAACTGATCTGTTCAATTTTGGATTTTAGATTGGATCGGATTTCGGATTGTGTTTATTAAAATTTCGGATTTTAGATTGGTAAAGTTTTAATACGACCCGATCCGATCCAATCCAATCCGAGATTATTAGGACATGTATAAATACTAAAATATAATTTCGGATAATTAGTACTTCTTTTACATTTTACTCCAAGTTATTACCTTTACAATTGATGGATTTAGCTATATTTGCACCATATTATTCGCATAATTGCAGAAACATGAATTTCCCATATTGTATTGCCTCTTTTACAAAGAAAATATACATATGAGTTTGAAACTTTGAGGCATAATAATCCGATCCGAAATTCGAAAATCCGACCCGATCCAAACTTTAAAATCAGATCCGATTCAATATTGATTCGGATTGTATTTTCTAGAACCCGAAATCCGATC
>ML312566.1:0-19574 GCA_005239505.1 Nicotiana paniculata
AGCTGCAGTTTATGGTCTTGAAATTCATCAAATGGATGTTAAGACGGCCTTCTTAAATGGAGAATTGGAGAAAGAAATCTACATGGAACAACCTGAAGGGTTTGTGGTTCCAGGTAAGGAAAAGAAGGTATGTAGACTTGTTAAGTTCCTTTACGGATTAAAACAATCACCCAAACAATGGCATGCAAAATTTGACCAAACAATGTTGTCAAATAGTTTTAAAATAAATGAATATGATAAATGTGTGTACATTAAAAATGTTCTAAATCACATAGTCATTGTTTGCTTATATGTGGATGATATGTTGATAATGAGTAATGACATTGCCAACATAAATGCGACTAAGCGTATGCTAACTGGCAAGTTTGATATGAAAGACTTGGGAGTTGCTGTTTAATTTTGGGAATTAAGATCCATAAGACTTCTCAAGGTCTAGCATTGTCACAATCTCATTATATTAAGANTGATTTAATTCTGGGAATTAAGATCCATAAAACTTCTCAAGGTCTGGCATTGTCACAATCTCATTATATTAAGACAGTACTTGAAAAATTCAAGCACTTGGGCTTTAAAGTTGCAAAGACTCCAATTGACATGAATCTTGCATTAGCACAGAATAAAGGCCAAAGCATATCACAATTGGATTATGCTCGTGTGTTGGGATGCTTAATGTACATCATGAATTGTACACGACCAGATATAGCTTGTGCTATAAGTAAATTGAGTCGATATACGAGCAATCCAGGTCAATCTCATTGGATGGCCATGAAACGAGTTTTGGGGTATTTAGTACATATCCAAGACTTTGCTTTGCACTACAGTAAATATCCTGCGGTCATTGAAGGATACTGTGATGCAAATTGGATCACCAGATCAACTGATTCCAAGTCCACAAGTGGATATGTATTCACTATTGGTGGAGGAGCAGTATCTTGAAAGTCGTCCAAACAAACTTGTATTGCCCGCTCTACAATGGAGGCTGAGTTCATAGCCTTAGATAAACCGGTGAAAAAGCTGAATGACTCCGGAATTTCTTGGAAGATATTCCATTTTGGCCCAAACCGTTGGCACCGGTATGCATACATTGCGATAGTCAAACGGCAATTAGAAGGGCTGCGAGCGTTATGTATAATGATAAATCTCGTCATATACGACGAAGACATAAAACTACTAGGCAATTACTCTCTAGAGGAATTATCACAATTGATTATGTAAAGTCAAGTGATAATGTGTCGGATCCACTTACAAAAGGCCTAACTAGAAAGGTAGTTCAGAAATCATCAAGGGGAATGGGACTATGGCCGAGAACAAGTCATAGTGGCGGTAATTCTACCTAGAAGACTGGAGATCCCAAGATCTAGGTTCAATGGGATCAAACAAAGTCATTAATGACGTTTCAACATTGTCAACTAAACTTTTGGTCCATTCTCGTGATGAGACAATGTTCAGTACCAAGGATAAAACATTAAGGCTTTTTAATAATTTCTAAATTTGATACGAGGTATATCAAATAGTGTATCCACGGGATGACACGTTTAGGAATCACTATGTAAGTGTGAAGTGTTAGCCGCTTCAAGGAAACTTTTGCAAGGCCAGTTCTCTATGCACTTATGAAACTAAGCGGTGTTCATGGCTGAAACGAACACAACAATGAGAACCAAAGACGGTTAAGGGTTGGTTGAGTGACTTATGGTTGTCTAAGTATACACCAAAGTTCGACGGTTCAAAGATATCAAATCTACCGATTGATCGAGTATATCCGACATAAGTTCACTACGGAAAGTTTAAAGGGAAACCTACTTATCCAGATGCAATTAATCCTGGCTTGCGAATCACACAATTTTTCATGCATACTTCCATGATATAGCCATTCCCCATTCATGTGGGGGATTGTTGGGGTTTTAAGCTATTAATGCTTAAAATAGGGTGAATAGAAAATGGAGGGGAAAATAAAATATTTGAGTAATACTTGAGTTTCCCTTCTTGATTGTCCCATATGGGAAGAGGAAAAGGTTAGTGATAGGTATATAAATAATTGCTCTTCTTCTAACTCATAAAGAGTTGAGAAGAAGGCAAGCATCGCGCCGTCGTCGCTCGCTCGCTCGACTCGGCTTCGGATTCGAATTCGAATTTGGATTTGGATTTGGTCAAATGATCGATCGATTGATTAATTTTTGGATTGAAATGTTATTAAATATTTGTTTTAATAACAAAATATTAGTATTAAAATATATATTAATATTAAATTCAATTCAGCTGTCCAATTTTCAGTTTTCTATTTTTGTAACCGAAAATTAACTACCCTCTTTAATTTTCCCTCTTTATTGTTGAGTAAATAGCCATTGATGTTATAGCATTTATGTTATGGCCGTTTTGCAAAAATAGTCATTCTGAAGAGTTGTACCTCTTCAGATTTCAGCCAAACTTTGGTTATAAATACAAGTCCATCCTCTCAGATTTTTCATACAAATTTCTAAATTCTCCTCATTTCTTCTGCATTTTTTAACTTCAAAGAAAGCAACAGTAAGTGTGATTTGCTACCAAACTTTGTGTTCACTGAAACACAGGGGTTTGAAGTACCACTACACCAGTGTGTAATTCGTTCTATACTGGGAGGAAATAATTGATAACCTTGGGTACTAGGAGGGGATTAAATTCCTTAAGAAAACACTGTGAATTCAGTGGGCTCGAATTGGTTTTTGTTTCGTTTACATTTCTGTTTGAATATTATTTTATTATCTCCAGAATAATTTTACAAATACAGTTTACTAACATTTTCCACCACGAAGCTCCATATTTTGACGAGAATGAAACTATTCCCTCCGTTTGTGAACTTATTTTCTTTTTAATCCTTGCTAAAAAAAATATCTTTTCTTATTTGAAAATAATTTACCTTTATACAATAATTTATAGCCATACAAAATATATCTGTCTGATTTTTCATCACAAATTTAAAAGCTTTTTTGCCTTTTCAAATAAATTTACATTAATTAAAACTGAGGGGATAGAATTTTGTCCTAAAGAAAAAAAGATGAAAAAGAAAAAGAAAACGAAAACCACCTCATAAAGAGAAGTAAAAAGATGGAATTGGAAAAAGAGCGAGGCTGCAGTAACTGACCAACCGTAGAATAGAACAAAATAAGGAAACGGGCAAAGAGATTGACACTTAGGAAGTCATGTCTTTGCAAGAACACACCATGCATCTAGTTGCGGGCGCACGTTATGCCAACCAGATACCGCTTCACTAAAAAATAATATTATATATATATAAATTATAATTAAAGCAGAATAAAATTTATATAAATATTTTATTTGAATCTACTTGACAACTATTATTTTACAATTAAATTTATATACTTAAAAAATTAAATTCGTTTGCATAAAATTTTGGGTCCGCCACGAACTAGTTGTCATGCAAACCTCTACACTCCCTCTCTGCAACATGTGTCACTTCCACTCCCCACGTGTCCATTCAACACCTCTTTAAATTCATCAACTCGTCCATTATCATTTCACTTCCTCTCTAAAAGAAACTAACTCTCCAACATATATCCATGGCTGACCCACGCCAGCAGCAGCAGCAGCAGCAGCAACAACAAATACAACCCACTGAAGCCATGAAAAGCCTCCTCCCTCAAAAGGGTCCATCAAAATCACAAGTTTTAGCAGTAGTTACTCTTTTCCCAGTTGGAGGTGCTCTCCTTTGTCTTGCGGGGTTAATGCTCACAGGAACTCTCATCGGTCTTGCCGTTGCAACCCCTCTTTTCTTGCTGTTCAGCCCTGTTTTGGTGCCTGCAGTTGTAACCATAGCATTGGCTGTCACTGGATTCTTGACTTCAGGAGCTTTCGGGATTACGGCGTTGTCTTCCTTGTCTTGGATCATAAACTACTTGAGGAGTATCAGAGGGCCAGCGAGGGAGCAGTTAGAACATGCAAAGAGGAGAGTGCAGGATACAGCTGGAACTATGGGACAGAGGACAAAGGAAACTGGTCACAAGGCTCAAGAAGCTGCAGGTGGGAGAACTTGAACAGACTCTGGCGGCTTCCGAATTCCCCAATGTTTGGAACATAGCTCAAATCATAAATCTGATCGTGTTGTGTGTTTTTACAGTGTACACATTTGTCTAGTGTGAGAGTTTTCTTGATTGTGGCAGCATTTGTGTAATAAATAGGGTGCTTTTTTACCTTAATATACAGTTTCACCTTAAGAAAGTGCTTTTATTTTTCAATTAAAGTGAGTCATATTTCTCCATCATGAAATGTTCGTCTTTTATCTTCTTATTTTTAGATTTTTACTGTATCCTCGTCTGATTGAAGATTATGTTCTTTTCCCTTCTTAACTCACTTCCCTTGAAACTTCTTTGACTCTGACTCTGTTAACAGTCAAAGTCAGGCATCAATTTGTGTTCTTTCTACCTTTTTGTGGGGAGGCAAGAAAGAGAAAGGAAAGGTGTTGCGAAATCGTTCCTAAATTATACTGAGCTGATCCAATAGCGAAGTCAGAAATTTATTCAGTTGTGAAAAAAATTCTCCGATAAAAGGATATTTAATAAATGTCATATATTTCTAAAATATAATATTTTATTTGTCTATACAGTGTAATCATTTGATAAAAGGTGGTCAAAAGCCCACTTTGTCCATGCTAGTACCGGTAATAATAAATAATGATAATACTTAAGAAAGATTCGAGGGCTCTCACCAGTTGATGAAAAAGTATAAGAATAAATTTAAATTATATATATATAGGGAAAGGACCATTTTATGCAGATTCTGATCTATGAATGATAATTTCAGACACTTCTGAAGATGGCAGAGGCACTTGGGAAAAATCCTATTTGTGTACCATGTAACTGTAGCTTTCTTGTATTATTCAGTTTTAATAGTCTTTTTAACATGTCGATTGGGTGAAAATGCACCAGGAACCATTAAAGCATTTACAAGGTAGCAGTTTACTCAACTAAATTTAAGATTACTGCAGTTTTGTAAGAATGGGGCGGGGCGCCCTATTTGATCGTTCCCATTTAATTTATATCTATATTTTTAAAATTATTTAACCTATATCCTAATTTTGACATTTCAGACGCCTCCTTCTTCCTGCTATTGTGAGCTTATTTAGTAATAGAAGTTTTTACAAATGAACTAAATAACTTCAGCATCTTCTGCTGAAGTTTTTGAAAAAGCTTTACGACAAAACTATTAAATTCACGACAAAACTTCAGCTTCTTTAGTGTTGAGATTTTTACAAATGAACTAAATAACTTTAACATCTGCTGAAGTTTTTGATAAAGTTTTTATGACAAAACTAATGAATCCAAGATAAAAATTCAACTTATTTAGTGCTGAAGTTTTTATAAATGAACTAAACAACTTCAGCATCTTATACTGAAGTTTTTGAAAAAACTCTACGACAGAACTATTGAATTTAGGACAAAACTTCAGCTAAAACATGGTGAAATTCAACAAATAGAGAACAAAATTTTAGCTAGTAAAATGCTTAAGTTCAGCTGTCTACTAGAATGCTGAAGTTTGCATGATTGCTTTTGCTACTTCAGGCCCATATGCCTGAAATTTAAGCGAAAAGTTACAATTTTTTTGTAAAAGCGGGTATAAGTTAAAACGTGACCCAAAAAACAGGTATAAATGCAAATCCCCGTGCAATTTTATGGCGTTACATGCAAATGCAGAATTGGATAAAGTTCAGATTCAATAACCCATTTGGGAGGCAACTGACATAGCAATTTTACTAGATTCTGACATGGCCTTCATGAGCACATAAGGTTACATGCTGAATTTCCTTTATCTACTGTTTGTCAATTTGAAGAGCTTTATGCAAAAATTAAGATTCCAATAAAAAGCCAAACGACACTTTAAGTTTGTGTGTTGACCGCAAGCGACATGCTGCCCAGTTAATACGGGTATTATCACTTTTAGCCCGCGCCAGAAATTAGTTACATTTAGTAGCAAAAAAAAATGTATAAAATTTGTATAATTTTTGTCAAAAAATATAAATTTTCCGGCTATTATTTTTAGGGTGGCTATACAGTGTCATTTTTCCGAATTGATTTAAGGAAGGAACACCACAAGATCATTCAACTAATTACAAGAAACAAGAATGAAGCAATTAATATTCTACAGAAAAGGGTAGACCATATTGATACATATTTTGTACCTTGATTATGAAGATGTCACACACTTTTTTTTTTTTTTTCTGATGACCAAGAAATTTTTCTGGAGCCGATACTTTGGGCCAATCGCAACCTTCGAAACTCGGAAATGATGGGTCCGCCACTCTACCATTCTCCAATTAAATACCCCGAGTTAGTTCCTTTGCTCGAACCTGTGACCTAAGAAATAATTCTCTCAACTGTTGCCAAAAACTCACGCGTGATTAATTAGGCTGGCGTTTAGAACATAGGTAAGAGGGCAAGGGTGTCCTGGAAGCAGTTGGCTTCCTTCCTGGCATAGGCAGCTTAATTTGACTCCTATAAACAATCAGTAGAATGCATAAAAGTAGAAGAAACAGAGCAACTGAAGAAGACAGCATCTTGCTATGTTTCAGGTAGAAAATGCTATATTGGTATTTTGTAGCATGAGACCACAGGTATTGTCCTTCAATTAGAGCAGCTCCTAATGTCCAAGAAACATCTCCAGGACCAAATATGATCTCGTGCTTATTAAGACACAGGGCATCTTGAATCAATGACACCATGTACAGCAACCGGAAACAATATGCTCCTCCAGTGCCTTGGTGATCTTCCCATGATTGGGAACATAACTGTTGACCCGCCTCCCACATTCTCGTCAAGTTTGCTCTTGGACTCAAATTTAACATCTGATAGACAGCGAAAAATCCAGACAATGCATGATAACGAGTAATTGCAGTGGAGTTTAGCATCAAATTGAGCAATTCATTGCCTGGAGAAAACCAAAATGCAAAAGGAAAGATCAAAACCCTGCATAGGCTCAAATAACCTTTTAATTTGGAGGGGAAAATACATGGTTATGAAAGAGTTAAAATGGACAGCTGAATTCTGCAAGCAATATCTTGTGTGTGAATCTTTCTACTAGACATTTACATGCCAAGCACCCCAAATAAAGAATCTTAAAGATAAATGAGATGTTGTGGACATCCCCGTATCTTGAAAGAGATAAACCGGAAATTACCACGCAGTTGCTCTCCATAACAAAGGAAAACACTGCTAGCATATAAAGAAAATGTGGGGAAAAGCAAGTTTTGAAGCTATAAAGCTCTTTATACCAAGACATAAAGGATCCGTGAGGGAAAAGACAAGGGTCATCCACACTTCTGAAGAGATGGAAGGATGGCCCCAGGGGGGAAAAGAAATCAAAGGGTAATCACAGTTTGTTTCTTCTCCAAAAGATAGACCCCAGTTCAGCAATGTTAATTGAAATTCAAAACATTTTAATCCAGAAAAAGAAAGTGATAAGAAATGGATCTTGGGCCCCTCAATCCCAAAAGCTAGATCATGAGGTGAGGATTGCCCAAGACCATATAAAGAAGTACATGACCCTCTTCTCTACTAATGTGGGGACGAACACCCCTCCCCCTGCACACTCAGGACCGGACATCTGGAGCATGGACAATATAATATGGGGTTCCAACATCAATTAAACAAAGAAATGGAGTGGGTCCGACTCTGATATAATGATAAACAAATAAACTTTGGACCTAACTCAACCTTAAAAGCTAGATCATGATGTGAGGATTGGCCAAGACCATATAAAGATATCAAGTGCCCCAACCCACTAACGATGTGGGACTCAACAGAAAGAAAGATTAAAAAAAAAAATAGTCAATTACCATATACCATTATATTTGAATGCACTGACATGGAAGGGGCCAAAATTGTCCTAGATTGAGGTTACACCCGCCGACATGTAAAGAGGGTGTTGGAAGAAAGAAAGAAGACGTGGAGGGGAGGGAGGGCATAAGAACACTAAGTTCTCTCAGAAAATGGCTAACTCTCTCCATAGATACAACCACATTGATAGATAGGAAGTTAATGATGAAGTGATGGAAGATGAGGACATCATCGGGGAGGCGGTTGTGGACTTCTACAAGTTCTTAAATTCTGAAGTTGAGTACCAAAGTCCTTCTTGGTCAGGCCCAGATATTCCAAGGGTGTCAGCAGATGATAATACTGAAGTATTTGAAGCCTTTCTTGAAGGGGAAGCGTTGGAGATTGTCAGGGGTGTGTGGGGGATAAGGCTCCAGGCTTCACTATAGGCTATTAGGCTTCTATTACAAATGGTAGGAGACTGTAGGCTTTGATCTTCTTAATACATTAAACCAATTTCATGTTCAGGGGCACTTTACAGAAAGTCTCTGTGCTTCATTTATTGCTCTAGTCCCTAAGATGAATGGGGCCAAAGAACTTAGAGATTTCACGCCCATAAGCCTTGTGTTCAGTTTCTATAAAAGATCCTGTCTAAAGTTCTTGCAAAAATACAGAAAAAAACTATTGGCAAAATGATATCTTGTCACTGGTTGTCCTTTATTGAAGGCAGGCAAATTACTGATGCTGAACTTATTGTTATGTAAAAACATTTAGAATGCTTGTTTCTGGAGCCGGGATTATGCTATTGTTCTAGATTTGTTCCTTTTCCTTGAGGTCTGCTCTCTCTTCTTTGCGCTTGCTGCTTTAAGGAATAAAATTTTAGTCTTTCACTTGTATTATAAAGGAGTAATACAGAAAAACCTATGGTCATTTTGTAGTGGACCGAAGGGTCTTGAGTCAGATATGGGTCATTACTTCTTCCTGTTTTTTTTTCAGGTTGATAGAGCTTTTCTTGAAAATCCAAGGACAAGACACTTTTTGACGGTAAATTAGCATATATTTTTTAATTTTTTGTGCCATTAGACTCTAGCGCATTTTATAACTTAGCACATGGTTTAACCTCCTTTATGTTGTCCGAGACTTTCTCTTAAGTCTGTCATATTTGAACTCTATTCAGATAGAACATTACAATTAAAGAGTGATAGATGAGGCTTAGTGTCATCCTCTGTATCAATTAGCTCCTTGAACCCAAATGATTTACGTTTAGTTTATGGTTATTAAGCCTACTCTTTAGATATAATTGCTCAAGTTATGAAGAATCTACTTAAAAATCTTCCAAAATTTGTCAATTGTTGCAAGAATTGGAATTTGGTGAAGTAGTAGTACTCAATGTAGTAGAATTCAGTGAATTCATGAGCAGCTATTATGATGTTCATGATTGTTTCCTTTGTGTTTAAAATGAAAAGTTGCCTATAGGAGGCTACTATAGAAGCACCAACAAGTGTAGAGTAGTTCTATAGTGATTCACTATCTTTAATATGTAGTTTTTCATCATACCAATCCAATGTACATAACCTTGTCCTCGTCTTCTAGTCTCGCATTTTCCAGCATTTGAAAAAGATCTTTATGTCTTCAGTTTCAAATTGTACAAGTTTCTTCTAAGCTGCAGATTCCACCAAGCAGCAATATGGCAATCAGCAATAGTTCATTCCTTGTTCGTACAAGGCTGCAAATGTTTGGGGGCAGATCTTTAAGAGCTATATCCAATTTTTAAATTAGTAAAAAAGAGACATATCCTCCAGCCATTGATCAGACAACATTTTAACTTTCTTTCCATTGCTTACAGCGAGTCTTATTTAGTTTTGTAACTCTCCCCAGAGGCTTCTGATACTTCCACAAAGGAACACCATTTGGGCTCCTGACTGGATTTCCGCTCCATTCAACATATTATCCATATTATGTGGTCACGACCATCTTCAATTTCTTTCGGCTGTTAATGAATCTCCAGTGCCACTTGAGCGGTAAACTTCTATTTTGAGCCTTATGATTTTTCACTGCCAAGCGACCTCTTCTTTTCTCTTCCAAAATAGTACAAAGATTTACCTACACGAATTTTCTTCCTTTTCGAGTAGCATATCTGACAGAAAGACATTCCACAACTTGTTTATCATTTTTCCAACTTTGGAGGCGTGTGAATCAAGGACATCAGATGTTTAGGGATTCATCCGAGACACTGTTAGCCAGTGTCAGTCTCCAACTAAATGACACGTACTACTTTTCCAAAGGGCCAACTTGACACCTTGCCATACTCCAATATCCTTTTCCCAAAAGGAACACTAAATAAACAGCTGTGAATTTATCCACCAGTGCACTCAAGATCACAGCCAGATCCTGAATTACATGATTTACATTGAGTGAGTATATGCTGCTCTTAGCTAGTTTGATGTGTGGACCTGATATAGCCTCAAAACTCAAAAGCTAAGAGTATGACTTTTAGATGCAGCAGCTGCTCCTTACTGGCATCAGATCTATTATTAGTTAGTAAATAATTATCTAAAAGAATATGAAAAAACTTTGCCACAATTTAGTAGGTGTTTGGACAATATTTGGTTGAAGTTTGAAGGGGGACAAAGAGTATTTGAAGTTGAAGTTGAAAAAGGGTACTTGGTAATTTTCTGATCAATAACGTAGTAGGTTATAAACGCACTATTCATATATAAAAAAGGTGGCTGGTACAATGGCCATTACCTTGCCCATTTAGAGCAATCACCAATTTGGGAAAGCAGACTAATTGGTCTTAATTGGTAAGAGGCCTTCATCTCTACTCTACTTGAGATAACAACAACCATATCTTAGTCTCATACTAGTCGATGTTAGCTATATGAATCCTCGCTCCACTTGGGGTTTTCCATTCCAATACTCAATAATTAGGGACTCTCTGATACTAAGGGTTCTCTATATCTCACACTTATCAGATATGCGAATAACAATTGCAGAATACAAAATCTTTTAGAAGAGAAGCTAAACACATTATTTTAACTTCTATAATTTCATTCCTTTTCCTTTTTAGTTAATCACTTGTCAAATTTTGTTTAGAATAAGATTTTTACATGATAAGGATCGGAAATACATCTAACATATAAAAGGCGGGAAAAAAAAAGTGGAAATTTGGACATACATGTGCCAAACTTTCAATGATGAATAACATTTCACAAGTTCAAGCAGAGTGTAGAATACATCAAAAAAAAGTTAACTAACCGCCATATGAACGCAAGCCAGTGCAACTTGCATGATCATGGACCAAAGACCAATCAGCTCTACTCGAATTTGTGGCAACTGCCCTTGTGAGTGATTTGCACATCTCCCAGTTTGGTTCTCCAAGTAGAAGTACAGCATTTGCATTGATCTGACTTCCCAAATCTAAACTTATAGGGTTTTTTTGAAAGCAACTAAGGCATCTATAGTTTTGCACAAAACCAGAACTAAGACAAGGATGTCTAACTTCAAAGGCGCCACCAGGACTTTCTCTAAGTGCTTGTGTATGACTAAGCATAACAACTGTCCTGTCAAAGGCTTCATTCAAACCGAATGCTGGTAATGAGTATGCTGCTATCTGATGCTCAGGTGAACCGATATTTGAACTAAAGACATGATCATTTATTTTCAATTTATCAACTTCAACCACCACCTGCAACGAAGAACCTCCTAAATCAAGAAGTCCCAATGTGTGTGATCCTAACGAATTACCCAACACCCTCATCTTGTAATTTAGAGAAATCCAACCATAATACGCCTCTTCCTTCCCACTTAACACCCTAATCCAATCTTTCTTATATAAAAAACCAAATTCCTTTACAACATCAGCGACGTCTTCCAAAATCACTCTAGCATCCTCAACCGGTAATTTCCTCATTCCAGCAGTAGCCAGAACAAAAATGGGAGTGAACTCCCATCTTTCCCGTGGCACCAACCGCTCCGCCCAACGAAGCAAAGGATCCAATGATGATCTAACGCCCGAAGCATTTCCAACAAATTTGTCCAACCCCGGCTCGGTTTGGATACAATGGTATTGACAACCATCACTCTTTGTCAAGTTCCCTGGATAAGTATTCAGCAAAATTGGCAAATCTCCATTATTATACAATCTACCCTGTAATTTCCACTCATAAATATTAACTCTTGTACCAGAGCTTCCACAATCCACTACAACTGTAAAATATGAACTACTACGTTTCTCAACATTATAAACCAAACTAGGACTAAACAGAAAACATCCACCAATCAATATAAAGATAAAAACAATTGACACTGCTATTATGCCATTTTTTTGCATTCTTTGACTGTTATCAGTTCCAGATACATAAAGCTTTGATTTTGATGGCCATCTGGGGTCCATTTAAAAATCAAAAACATGAAGAAAGTATGGATTTTGCACGTATTATACTTTACCAAGATGAGATTGAAGCATACCAGTTATAGTTTAGTGAAATGCCATAAGGTTGTATTTTTTACATAATCCAGAGTAAGATTCGTCTCCTTCCAAAAAGATTGATTGATTAATATAGTCCCACATCGAAGAGAGACAAAATTGGGTGGGATACCCCCTGTGGGTTGGGGTGGGGGTGCTGGAGAAGCGATGAATCAAGATTCAAGAGCTACAGTGAGAAGCAGAGGAGAGAGAAGTGGTGAAGAAGATGTGTTAAAGTTAATTGCATTTTGTGCCACTAATGTTTTGCAAAAAGTATGATTAGTACCCAACGTTCCAATTGTGTCAGTAGCATCTCAAATCTGTTATTACTTGCTTTGAAATAGTCCCTGGCCTAATGGCCTTACCACGCGATTAATTCTTGACCCCATAGTCTTTTCTCCTACCGACTAACACCCCATTGTATTATATCGTATTATTATTTTAAATATAATATTTATTTTAAAATTTTATTATATAATATCATTAAATTTGTTATTAAATAAAGAGGAAAAGTGTCACTTTATGGAACGATGAATTTGGTGTGGTAGGGTCGTCACATCACTTTTTTCTCTTGTCTTGCCTTTTCTTATAATTAAATAATCATATTTTATCTTTTACTCTACTTTTTTATATAAGAATTTTACTCTATATTCTATTTTTTCTTAATATTGCAAGTTTATTCTTCATAGTGTTGGTGCATGATATTATGAACGACGACAACCGATACAATCTATCTAAATATTGTATTTATCAAACAATACAAGGCAATGAGGTACGATACAACACGATACGTTATGAAACGATATGTAACAACAATCCAAACAAGGGGTAAAGCAAGTTTGGTCGGGGCTTTTCTTTTTGGCGGTGAAGACATATATTAAACTAAGAGTCACTACACAAGGAGACTAGCATGGGCGACATAGTGCACATTTTATCTTGTTCAAAAGTAGAGACAACAAAAATAGGTGGTACACAAAATAACATCAAGCTTCCAAAAATGTCTGAGCTACTTCCTTGCTTTGCCAACTTATCTGGGACTTCATTTGCCTCCCTAAAGACTTGCTTCAGTGGCGAATTCCCCACCTCTGTAATAACCCTCTCCAATCATCAACAAGGTTTTGATAATAACAATCACTGTTAGTCACCATTTTAACTAAATTTTTACAGTCAATTTCGATAATCGGTGGATGTAAACCTTTATTCTTTGAAAGTTTTAATCCATGGAGTAAGGCTAGAGCTTCCATATAAATGTTAGTAGCGTGTGGAAGAGCCATATTAAATCCTAATATCCAGTTACTATTGGTATTCCTGAAGACTCCTCCAATGCCGCCCCATCCCGAGTTACCCATGCAGGATCCGTCTACATTGAGTTTTAAGTGATCAGAATTCGGAGGTTCCCATTTAATATATATAATGGTTTTCGCAAACTTTGAATAGTGGGTTTTACTCATGAACTTAAACTCCACTGCTTTGTTAATGATGTGGCTAGCTTGAACAGTAGTGTTACTATTTTTAAAAAGGATATTGTTTCTGGTTAACTAGAGGCACAAGAGAATAAAGTAAAGGGTTTCTTTCTGTAAAATAAGCTCATTAAACATACTTTTGGAGTTAAGCTATTTTTTCAATCATATAAACATATCATTATCTTCGTTATGCATTTGGTAAACGTTATGGTTGAAATTAATCCCCTCCCAGATTAATTTTGAGTAAGTGCACCTAAAGAAAATATGTTTGATGTTGTCTCTCTCCTTGAAACAATATTACACATATCTGTTTCACTAATGTGTCTTCTTGAGAGCATATGGGCAATGGGTAGTCTATTATGAACTACTAACCATAAGAAGGTTTTAATCTTATTATGTGTGGGAACTTTCCAAATCCAACTATAGTTTTTAATATCTACAGGGTTTTTGGGAGAGATAAAATAAGCTCGTAAGCTGCTTTCGATAAGAAGGAATTATGACTAATGGTGTTTCAATTACATTTATCCCTCGATGGCAAACCTTGCTTAATATAGGTGCTATAGATTTTATGCTATTAGGAAGAGAATTCAGGTGGGCTTGGTTTAATTCATGCTTCATTAGTGGGCCCTCTATAAGATTTCTTAAGGGTTCTGAGTAGTTAACCTGTTTATCCTCCCAAATGTTGATGGAATTGCCATCCCCTATTGTCCAATAGAGGCCTTTGTCATAGATGTTCTTACCTTCTATAATGTTCTTCCAAATATACGATCTTGTTACTCTATTTTGGAGCTTGTTAGCAACATTTTTCCTAATACCATACTTATTATGGAGAATCTGGGCCCATAGGGATTCCCTATCTTTCGAATTTCTCCATGCTAAGGCTGCCTTGAAAGAAGAATTCTTTCATTGGGATTTATACAACCCTAATCCTCCCTCTCTTTTTGAGCTGGTGGCTTTAGCCCAATTGATAAGGTGGCATTTTTTCCTATCATTAGTGCTTCCCCACAAGAATTTTCATTAGATGACATCAATCTTATTAGTAGTATCTTTTGGTAGTCCGTAGCTTTGCATCACATGGTTAGGGATAACTGCAAGTGTGGACTTGATTAAGGTAGACCTTCCTGCTTTGTTAAACTAGTTTTCCAACCTTGTAATATAGTATTGAGCCTATCAATAATTAATTGAAAATCTTTCTTGGAAATTCTATGGTTGATCATTGGGAAGCCAAGATATTTTCCAACGCTAGTTATTTATTTCATGGACAAACTTTGGCTAATATGTCTTTTGACATCTTGAGGGGTGTCTTCAGAGAACAGGATCCGAGATTTGTTAAAATTAATAGTCGATATGTTGCAAAACTTGTTCAAGGTGTCTTGTCATTACCCAAAATTTTCTCCACAAGAGTCGTGATGGCACCTAGTTTCTAAAACTAAGTAATCCTAACACTCAATTTTTGTTTAAAACAGTAAAAACATGACATAACGAAATAGAGTTTTATATAAATGTGGACATCGGAGTATACAGAAAAAAGTGGCAATACACAACATAACTTCCCAGAACTAGGTACTACAGAGTCACGAGCCCTAATTGAATACATGAGAATATCTCTACATATAGTACTGTCTAAAATACATAAATAGTAGAAATGAAACAAGGAGGGTGACTTCGAGGCCTTCGGTCGGATTATGCAGGGATATCTTGAAGTCTCTAGTATATGATATACCTCACTACAAATCAGTCTAGTCCGAAGTACCTGTATCTGCACAAAAATGTACAAATGTCACGACCCAAAATCTCTCTGAAGGAGTCGTGATGACACCTAGTCTATAAAAATAGGTTAGCCTAACATTAACAGGAATAACGACAATATTTGCAAACATCGAACAATTTCGAAATAGAAATCTCTGTACAATTTACAATTCCAAAACCGGTAGTACAAGTCATAAGCCTTTCTAGGAGTAGTTATACATAATGAATACATCATTGTTCTAGAACAAAAAGAAATAATAAAAATAAATACAATAGAAGGTGACTTCGGTGCCTGCGAACGCCCAGCAAGTGTACCTTGAAGTCTCCAGCCACACCAAGCATAAGTCTCAAAACCAACCCGATTCAAAATACCTGGTTCTGCACAAAAAGATGTGTCGCGCCCCTTATTTCCTCGCGGAGATCGGGTTTATGACATTCGGTTGGGACAACTCTTTCCTTTTGGGAAAGGGGTTTGTGTTTTTGAGAGTCGACACTTCTAAAGGTGCATTAGGACACCAAATGGGGTTCATTTACAACTATGTTACTAACCAGAGATATGGTAAGGGCTTGAAATTATCCTAAGGGGAAGGTGTTAGGCACCCCTCAGGATCCACAAGTGTGGTTCCCGGCCAAACAGCTTTTGTGAATTTGAGCAAGTAGCAAATAGGCAATTAATATTTAAACAAGTAAAGAGTTTTGAAAGACTCATAGTCTAAGCACACATGTGTTACAAAAAGTTTTGAAAATACTTAACATTTTAGCAAGGTTTTTGAAAGAGTTATGATCTAAACATGCATATAAAGGATAGGGGGAGTCCTAGGTTGTTTGTCATATGGATCACATCAGTACAATACCCGGTAATCACTCCTCAAATAGGGGCTACACATGGTATCTAAGTGATAACACAAAGACAGATTTATTGCGTAACTCAGAGAGGAAATCTTGATCAGGCTTGCCTACTGGTTTTAAACATGCTGACAGTTGAACATTAATCACAAAGGACAATTCTAGTTTTATTTCTTTATGGCTGATTACCTAAGACTTACCTAGGCGTGGGACGATGCTCAGTAATTACCCAAATTATTAAAGAAACTGTTGAGTTGTTTTGCCTAAACATGTTGTACTTAGGTGTTACATCAAATGCAGAATTATCACTAGTTGTTTAGAGACATGGTAAAATAATTTTAGGTCCTTTTTCATGCATTGGTAATTAGGCGGGGAATGAGTCCTAAAACATGATATCTAGTGCACAGATAGGGATGCAGAATGATGCATATACAGAATCCTAAGCAGGATTTCTAAATGCACAATAATTACAGCATTAAGCATGATTTCAGAAGATGCAAGAGTGGCAATTTATTTTAGTGTTGTTTACCCTAAACAGGATCTCTAAGTGTACATGGCAGCCTAGAGCATGATTGCTAAGTACTGGTTATTAATACATTTTAACGCAGGATTCTCTAAGTGATATGATAGTGAGATGGACATGCTGAAAACAGTAAGTATGAATCCTAGGGAACATGATATCTAATGCATGAAATGAGTCCTAAGCATGGTCTCTATTGAGCAAGTAGGAATATAAACCTATTAACATGTTTTCTACCCTTTTAATAACTAAAGCATACATAGTCACCCTTTCCCTTTCTACTATCCATCCCCAGAGTAGTTTACAAATAGTTATTACAGGTCATTTGCATAAATTACATAATTGGAATAAGAAAAGAAGAAGTTATGCTATAGGGAGCCTACTGATAGGCCCAAAATTTCCAGAACGCCTCAAATGCCATTAGTTCACATCCTTTCATAGAATACAGGTGTGTCAGAGTTCCCTAAGGATCTCAAAGGATCCCGGGCAGTGCTCACACCCAGATTTTATAGCCAAGATAGAGTAAGTGCAGTGTGGAAAGGAAAACTCTTGTGTGTCAAAGTTCAGAGGGAGCTCAAGGGTCCCAAGGCAATGCTCATACAAGAGGGGCAGAACCCTATGTCTAAGAGTAGAGTGAGAGTGCTTGACATAGTTTTGAAAGAACAGCTTTAAAACAGTTTTGAGAAAGAGAGAGGTTTAATGAAAATTAGCTTGAAAAGGGTAAGGCAGTAGCACAACCAACATACTCAAACAGCACACACAGAATAATAAACAGGAATTAAGATAAGTTCAGCAACCACAAGCAGGGAGATGAGGGATTGGGGACAAGTATGAAGCACATAGGAACAGGCTTGGACACAAGTAGGCCTCAGAAAATATTACAAGACTTAAACGTCATAGCACATTCTATCACAAAATGTTCATGCCAGGAGCTTAACAGCATTAGATTGAGGGATGCCAAACGGGTTCACACATTAAGTTCAGGGACGGGGTTCAGTATTACTTAGTAGCTAGGGGGATCATGAATACATGTTGATAATGTACTGGGTTAGGGAGTAGGGCAGAATTGTAGTAAACAAGTAGGAGAAGCAGTAGACATGCTAAAATGAGGGGAGGGTAATCACATCAATGAACTAGCAAAAAGGCATGATAATAGCAAGGTAAACAGCAGGACCCTAAGTAAAAGCATAAAAGAAATAAGAGAAAGTGCAATACGAATAAAAACATGTTGTTTTGGATGATGTACATCAAATAGAAGACATACCAGTCTAGAGTGAGAGAATAGAACAGTAGTGTGCAGGGAAGTAGAGCAATAAGACAGTAGTGTGCAGAGCAATAGAGCAGCAATGTATTAGAGCAATAGAACAGTAGAGAAGCAAGTTACTCAGTCTTGGCTTTCAGCCGACTGAGTAGCCAGTAGTCAATAAGAGAAGCAAGAGAGAATGTGTAGGAAAGTAAAAGAGAGCAATGAGTACGCTTGTGTGTAAGAGAGAGAGTTGAACAGTGTGTATGTTCGTGTCTTGCTAATGAAAGAGCAGAGATATATATAGTTTTGAAGATAGGCAGAGAGTATGGTAACAAGTACTTAGTTTAGCATAATTATGGAAATAATACTCAATCAGTATCAATTAGAGACCTGGACTCCCTTTAATTAGGGAGTCATAGTTCAAACGGGTAAAAGTTGTATCAAACAAGGAAAAGAACCAGTTATAAGACTGATTTTACCATAATAGGAGTAGTAAAAGCATGTGGCATGTAATAAAGACCAAATACAGAATATTTCAAATAAGGAAAATATATACTGAATGTTTATATGGTAAAAATATAAATTAGTTCTGGAAATTAGTCAAAGAATCACGGATGGGACTAAAATCACGAGGAATCAGTCTTAATTAAGGAAAAACATCTCACAAACAAGGAAGCAATTCAAACCAATACGGGATTATAAGGGACATGCACAAAATTATATATTCAAGGGGGATATCACACATGAGCGGGGTAACATGGTATAGGCAAGGATAAACAGGAAATTAGCTTTAAAGAAATATATCAATAATCAGTATAGAATATCATGCAAGATCAATGAAGAACCAAACACAAGGGTTCGAAGCCCCGCAAATAGAGAACAATACTAATTTAGGAGAAATTAGCACAAGCTTATGAAAACAAACAGAATGAACTCGAAAGTCAGAAACCCTCATAAGCAAACATAGGGTAAGGCCACATGAGTCAAGAATTCACATAGAGCATGGCCTAAATTAATGGAGTAGATGTTAATACATGTAGGAGAAGCGAAGCTTCAGCAAACAATGATGAACAAAGAATAGAGTAGAATCACATAATAGGCAGGAAAACATAAGGCAAAATCACAGAATCGCAGAACGTTCATAAGAAATATACAGATTAATTGAACACAGTACCAAAGACGAACTCAGAACCTTAAGAAAAAATTAGGGTTTTCAAACACAGTAGAAACCTTAGGATAATACTAAAAGTCATAAAAAATCATTTTAAAAGGGATCATGAAACCCTAGTTTCAGAGTGAGGAAATCGTTTGAAAAACAAAGATTATTTTGAGGAAAATGACGCGATACTAAATTGCATAGTCTAGCATGTGATATACCTTACATTTGAGGTGCTTTAATGATAAAAAAAATACACTTGTTATGTGCTTAATGGAGTTTATTTTATGTGTAGGTGAATTGGAGATGGAAACGGAGCTAAAGGGA
>ML312567.1:0-10745 GCA_005239505.1 Nicotiana paniculata
ATCCCGGATTATATTTGCAGCGCCCGTTTAGTCTTTCTATAAGACATAGTTGAGCGTGATCATGTTTTTATAAAGGAAACAACAACGGAATTTGTTCTACTTGCCGTATATGTTGATGACATAAACCTTATTGGAACTCCTACAGAACTCCCAAAGGAAATTGATTATTTAAAGAAGGAATTCGAGATGAAAGATCTCGGAAAGACAAAATTATGTCTTGGTTTGCAAATTGAACATTTGGCACACGGGATTTTTGTGCATCAATCTACCTACATAGAAAAGGTATTGAAACAGTTTTACATGGATGGAGTACATCCATTAAGTACTCCGATTGTTGTTCGATCACTTGATGTGAATAAGGACCCATTCCGACCTCGAGAAGAGAATGAAGAGCTACTTGGTCCTGAAGTACCATATCTTAGTGCAATTGGTGCACTAATGTATCTTGCCAACACTACAAGGTCTGACATAACTTTTTCAGTTAATGTCTTAACAAGATATAGCTCTGCTCCTACAAGGAGACATTAGAATGGAATCAAACACATATTACGGTATCTAAAAGGAACTACCGATATGGGCTTATTTTATGGCAATAATTGCATTCTTGATCTTGTTGGTTATGCCGATGCTTGGTATTTATCTGATCCACACAAGGCCCGATCTCAAACAGGTCATGTGTTTACCTGTGGAGGCACTGCCATATCTTGGCGATCGACTAAGCAATCGATTGTGGCTACTTCATCTAATCATGCAAAGATAATTGCTATTCATGAAGCAAGTTGAGAATGTGTGTGGTTGAGGTCCATAATACATCTTATTTGAGACAAATGTGGTTTGAAGTGTGACAAACTACCCACTATTTTGTACGAAGACAATGCAGCGTGCATAGCACAATTGAAGGGAGGATTCATAAAAGGAGATAGGACAAAACACATTTCACCAAAGTTATTTTTCACTCATGATCTTCAAAAGAATGGTGATATCAATGTGCAACAAATTCGTTCAAGTGATAATATGGCTGATTTGTCCACAAAATCTCTACCAACGTCAACCTTCAAGAAGCTAGTGTATAAGATCGGGATGCGAAGGCTCAAGGATGTGAATTGATGCTCTCATCAGGGGAGTTAATGCGCGTTGCATTCTTTTTCCCTTACAAGGTTTTGTCCCACTGGGTTGTCCTTGCAAGGTTTTTAACGAGGCAACCAAAAGGCGCATTTCTAAACATGTGTACTCTTTTTCCTTTTCTAGAAATTTTTTTTCCCATTGAGTTTTNCCTCTATAAATAGAGGGGTCTTATCCCATTATAAATCATCCCAAAATTCAATAAGAATTTTCGCTCTCTTTCTCTGCAATATTGCTCTTGTTCTTTTATTGTTTCATAACAATAACAAATATATTAAAATTATAATTGGGGATATTACAGCCAAATCTTTTGCTGGTATTTGAAGTTAGACATTTACGGCTTGAGAAAACATAAATATTGGTCATCATAAGATGTACATTTAGCTTTCAGAACAGAGAACTGCGTCTCAGTTTTGAAAAAAAAAAAACGTCTCAGTCAAAAAAAAAAAACTTTGTAGCGAGTGAATAATCCTTTCTTAGGCTTCATTCTAAAATTGATTACGTCCATTTTATCTTTCTATTTTGAATCTTAAATACTTGAAGGCAATGTAAAGCTTAAGTAATTAGTTTAAATATGGGATTGCTACACAAATAGCCGGCCAGATGCAATATTTTTTTTTTTTAGCCGGTATACATAAATTATACGTTAATTATATACAGTTATGCATATGTTATACATAAATTATGTATATGTTATACATATGTCGGCTTTTAGTTTAAGAAATTAGGTGGGTAGCTATTTGGGTTAATTCTTCTTTAAATATTTATTATAAAAAATACTTTCTAAACTGATATCTATCCTTTTGTTATTTGGAAAATGCAACAAATCATAAAATTTCATATTATATTCACATGAGTTGGACATACCGATTACTCTTTTCGATTCATTATCAATTTATAATTATTAAATATATTTTAAATAATTATTTTAGATATCTAATAACAAATAGATTTTAATGTTTTTTTTTGGGGTCAAACAATACAAAATTTATTCAACCGAGTATAATATGTACATCCACTAGTTCTTTTTTACTCTAGAACTAGTCCTAAACTTTGTATCCTACTAACATTTACTCCTCCTTCTAGATATCAATTACAGTATATTTTTATACTAGAGTTGGAAATGAGTTCAATCTATCTAGTAATCTTTTCCAATTTCTACTAAATTGTCCTTTCCTATGCAACTGAATGACAATTTCTCTAACTCTTGAAACACAATCTTGTTGTGGATCTTGAAATCGTCGAGCATTGCATTCATTCCAGACATGATAAACAGTAGCAGCTAATAACCACCCTAGGACCTCTGCATGAGCTTTACTGCTGCACTTCTTTGACGTTAACCTTTCAATCTCCTCTTCCCAGGCCCCTACTCGACTGTTTTCTCCTATCCAACTTAGGAATGCCCAGATCTTTCTTGAATACTCACAGTCAAAGAACAAGTGTTCATGAGTTTCTTCAGCATCATCTCTGCATAATACACAGTTCCTAGGAACTTGTATTCCCCATTTAATCATTCTTTCTGCTGTACTGAGCCTCTTTTGAAGTGCAAGCCAAAGTATAAATCGATACTTTGGTATAGAACTTGGGATCATGTTGAGACTTCTCCATCTAACTCTGGGATGATGAGGGAGTAAGTATGTATAGGCCTTCTTGATCATGAACTTCCCATCGTGAGTTAATTGTTGCAATTCTGTGTACAAATCATTACTCACATACCATTTCCTTGCATCGAACATTTTCTTAACAAGTCAACAAGCTTGTTTAGGTGTCTCCATCTCACTGATGCTTCTATTTTTGATGTAGAAGCTGTGAATCCATTGAACCCATAAGGTATCCTTCTTAGTTGTGATCGCCCAGAGTAGTTTTGATATGGCTGCCTTATTCCATGTTTGAAACTCAATTATGTTCAAGCCCCCTGCTGATTTTGGCATACATAATCTCTCATATGCTACAAGTGCTCTTCTAGACATTACAGATTGTCTAGTCCATAAGAATGTTCGACATGCACTTGTTATTAGCTGCATCACCTTCTTTGGTATCAGAAAAATATGTGACCAGTAAGTTTGAATCTCAAAAAGAACACTCTTGATCAGATGCACTCTTCCACTATATGAAAGGAATTTAGTAGTCCAACATCTAATCCGTGCAATCATTCTCTCCACCAGTGGCATACATTGTTGGACTGTTATTTTCTTTGCTGATAAAGGAACTCCAAGGTATTTAAAAGACCTATTGCAAAAATGCATTTCAGAGTAGATTTGTTTTTTCAGTTGTTGATCCACCCCTGTTATATACAGAGAACTCTTCTCCATATTTTCTTTAAGGCCTGAGACTGCAGAGAAGTGTTCAAACTCCTTCATCATCAACTGAATAGATATTCTATCAGCTCTGCAGCACATTATTAAGTCATCTGCAAAACAAATATGAGTTAGTTTCATTTTTCTACATCGTGGGTGATAATTGAAGTTGGGATTTTGATTCAGTTGTTTCAAGGATCTGCTCAAATATTCTATTGTCAACACGAAAAGGAGTGGCGACATTGGATCGACTTGTCGTAGCCCTTTCTTTGCGTTGAATTTAGGGTGAGTCCTCCATTGAAAATGATAGAGTAACTCACAGTCGAAACACACTCCATGATGAGTTTCACAAAATGTATTGGCAATCCAAACTCTAGCAATACCATTCTCAAAAAATCCCACTCAACTATATCATAAGCTTTCCTTATGTCTACTTTGACTAGGCATCTAGGGGACATTCCTTTTCTGTTGTAGCCCTTGACTAGTTCATGCGCCACAATCACATTATCTAAGATGTTCCTGCCTTCTATAAACGCTGATTGTGCTGGACCAACTATTTTATCTACTACTTGCTTGAGTCTAGCAGTGATCACTTTGGCTATCAACTTGTACAAAGTCATACAACATGCTATAGGCCTGAATTCCTTAACATGAGTAGGATTTGGAACTTTTGGTACCAGTGTGATAGTTTTATTGTTTATCTCCTTCAGGATTTTTCCAGTCTCAAAAACCTGGAGTATAGCTTTCACAACATCATCTCCTACTACATCCCAATTGGCTTTGAAGAATTCAACAGGAAAACCATCTTCCCTCGGGGCTTTGTCAGCTAGTAAATCATTCAGAGCTTGAACAATTTCTTCCCTAGTCACTGGTTTAATCAAACCCTGCTGCTCCTTCTTATTGAGGCAATACCCATTTCTTGAAATGTTGTTGTTCAAACAGGGGAGTTCTGTAGCTTTTGTGACTAACAACTCTTGGAAAAACTTCATAAACTCCTGTTGTACTAGTTTCGGATCAGTTAACATAACTCTCTGGTCATTACAAATTGAAGAGATATGATTCATTGCTTGCTTAGTCTTCATTTGGGCATGGAAGTATCTTGTGTTTGAGTCCTCTTTAGCTAGCCACACAATGGACTTCCTCATGAATATTGGACCATCTCTCCAATTCAACAATCAAGTCTCTTTCTTTTTGAATCAGGTTCTGATTGTAAAGATCAGTGTTCAACCTTTGTTGAGTGACCTGCAGCTTCCCTCGAATGTCTTCAACCTTTCTTTCCAAACTGGATACCTCTTTCTGAAGGTGTCTTGAGTTTAGTTCAATCAATTTGAGCTTTTTACATATTCCATACATAGTGTATCCAGGAACTTGGTGCTGCCATGTAGCTTTGATCACTGCCTTAAATTCACTATTCCGAAGGAGTACATTGAGTAATCTAAATGGCTTAGGAAGAGTTTGTCTAGTTCTCCCAGTATTAAAAATAATTGGAGAATGATCTGAACATCCTGGATTAGAGTAAACTGCTTCTAAATGTCCATAACTATCAAACCATTTGTCATTCCTAAAAGCCCAATCTATGAAGCTGTGAATTCTAACATGTGCATCTCTCTTATTACTCCACGAGAATAAGCTCCATGGTTCTTTTAATTTGCCCAAGCCCTATGTCTTCAATAGATTATTGGAAATCCTTGATCTCACTTGGATGTACTTGGACACCATTTTGTCGATCATTCACAGAAAGCACAACATTAAAATCCCCTAACACAATCCATGGCACTGTGATATTATTGCTCAGATTCCTTAGCCCTTGCCATAAAGCCTTCCTTTCATTTATGGTATTCAAGCCATAAACAAAAGTTATCTGGCTAGTAAAATTTGATCCATTGTCTTTTACTAAGCAATGAACAAATTGAGGTCTAAATATAACAATCTGCACTTTCACTTGATGAGGTTTCCACCCAATCCATATTCTACCGTTTGGGCTTTGAGTGTAGTCAGTAGCTATTTTCCAATCATTCTCCATTTTCTTTTTCATTTTTTCAGCTTTGTTATTTTTAACTTTCGTCTCAAGACATCCTATTATAACACTTTATTCATAAGCAGAAAGGTCTTGAGTTCTTTCTACTTGAAGGGCTTGTTAAGCCCCCTTATGTTCCATGAGAAAAATATCATGGGGATTCTGCCTTGGAGAGTTTTGTTCCCTTATCACTATTGAAGTGGCTATCCTTGGTTGAATTCTTAGAGCACTGAACTGAATCTGCCTAAACAACCTCTCAATCTCGTCACTATCTTCATATAGCTGACTTTGCCCCTCTTGTTCTGGAATAGCAGCCAGTTTTTTCTTGCCCCTTTTTTGGTCTGTTGAACCTGAAATTCCAGGTTCTCAGGTTTTTCTATTACACTCTGTTCAACATTAGGTCTACTACTTCTTTTGGTATCTCTGGTTCACTTTGTTGCCCAACAGTATTGACCTTGGGCTGCTGGTTCACTTTAACTCTCCAGCCCATCTTTGGTTTCCTCACTTGTTGCTTCCCTTTTTCAACAGTAACCTTCTTACACTCACCATTCTTATGTCCTATGTTCAAGCAGCTTTGACAGTATATGGGTCTCCATTCATACTCAATGGTCTGTAGTTGGCATTTGCCTCCTGGTAATTCAATTGTTATCTCTTCCGATAATTCAACTGAAAAATCCATTTCAATTAGAATACGCGCATAAGACACTCTTTCTCCTTTAGCTATGAGCTTATCTGTGCATATTGGCTTCCCCAAGCAGCTCGCTGTTCTTCCCAAACTACCTGGTGCCCAATACTCCACAGGAAGGTTTGGGAATGTTACCCACACTAGAATAACTTGAATAGGTTCCTTACTCATATGAAATTCTGGTTCCCATTGTTTAAGAACCATTGGTCTATTGTTGAGGTGTAAGGTCCATTCTGCTGTAATGTTTCCTTATCATTTTCAGACATAAATCTGAAGATAAAATACCCATCATTATGCATAAAAACCTGTGGAGTTGTGACAAAACTCCACACCTCATAGACGAATTTCAACATTTCTTTAAAAGAAGGATTCCCCCCCAATTAGTGCTGATTTCCTTTTTTGGCATTCCTCTTCAACTTCTGCTTGGACTAACTTCACTATCTTCTCGCGCATCTCTCATTATTGGGGGAAAATAGTCAAGTTTCATCCCTAATTGCTGAGCTGTTACCTTGCACAATTTCAGTTGTCGTAGGTTTTCCCGCTTTCATTACTGTGAAAAAATTGAGCTTCCTCGCGGCTGCTGCTGATAATGCACTGTTGTCTAATTCTACAGGAGTATTTTCCACCGATGGTCTTCCTTGTAATACCGTTGGAGCACTACCCATTCCTGTTAACCATTGACCAAATTGCCTTGGGCCTAAGTTATGAGGAATTCCATTTTCTGGTGTGATTACCCTAGTAGGTTCATCGTGTTCTGTGGAAGGAGTTGACGTCGCCGGATTTTGTTTATTCCGTTGAGCCATGGTTGTAGGCGCACGTTAACAACCGTTGACTAACATGCGCTTGCATAGCTTCTCTCAATCACCGTCCCCTTACTCGTAAATTGATTACCTCAATTTTAATGTTTCTTATACGCCATAAATTTGTCACTAATTAAAGCTTATGAACCGGCGTATTTCATTTTAGTTGTCAGCCTCATTCCATGTATCATTGCCTTTAATTACAGATGAGTTTCAGTATTTGATAAATTCAGTGCTAATTTTAGAAGCTTATTCATGCCCTTTGGTACGGTCTCCACAAAATTTATCCATAATTCGTGGCCCTTTACAAATCATCTGCAAACAACTTAGGAAATTAATCAAACAATTTGTAAACATTCGTAGATTGTTTTAGGCGCGTTTAGTTTATTGTCGTGATTGTGTATACGTTCACATGACATAATTACGATACCTAAAGAATGTAATAATCTGTTCACTAAGCCAAGTTATGATTGTAAAGCGACCATGCTAAAATTACGGAATTCGAGAGTGCCTATACCTTCCCCGGGTTAACAGAATTACTTAATCAGTCTTCTGTGTTTCACATACCTTAAACAGAGTCAACTTTTCCTTGAATTGGGATTCTAAAATAAATGGTGACTTGGAACACCGTAAATAATTATTTCAAATGGCGACTCTTAAAAAATAAAATAAATAACTTCTTTTCAATAATGTCACTTAAAGTGAAAAAAATTCTTTTGCCGCAAAAAGGAGGTGTGACAGATCTACTACACACTTTTTTTACTAGTTTAGGAGCCTTTTTAATAATAAATAATTAAAATTAAAAAAAATAGCAACACAAGTATAACAAATATAAATGCGAAAATTAATATGAGTTGGAATGAATGTACCAAACTCCGACGTAACTGATGATGTTAATTGCAATTAGAGATAGAGAAAGATAGAGAATTAGAGATATATGAGAGTTGTCGATGAAAATTGAAACAATGAAATGAGGTGTTTATAGTTTTAAAATAGGACAAAGTGTATTTGAACAACTTAGGAGTTAAAAACAAAATTATGGGTAGGGGGATGTTGGGGGCTAGGGAGGTAAAAATAAATGTTTTTTTGCCGTTGCCAACGGTAATTTTTTTTAAAAAAAAGGTTGTTGGTAACGGTACAAAAAGGGCCAGATTTTAAATATAACTGGTACGGTAACTTAAGGGTATTTACTATACCGGTACTAAGGTATTATTCCGGGTACCTTACCTTTACCCATACCCTTCACCAAAATCCCTCATCGGAGTGGTACGCTCCGGTATCGGTAACGGTACTTAAGGTTGGGTACCGATATTACCCTACCCTTAGATAACCCTAAGTCTAGTCCATTATTTATACCAGCCTACAAAGAGATACATATATCTTTTTCTAGTAGGATTATTACCAAATCATTTCTTATAGATACAAAGTTGAGTAACAAATGATAATTGCTTGCACTATTTTGTTTTAATCGAATATGGTTTATTTTATATTTTTCTTAAAAAAAAGAAGAGAAAGGCCTAGAGGGTCGGATCATGGGGTGGATGGGTAAATGACTTTAATTAGGGATGGAAATTGGGGTAGGGCAGAGCGGAAGAGGGTAAACACTAAATAGGGTCGGGCAGGGAAAAATTGAGATGGGGCGGAGCAGGGCAGGGCAGGACTAATTTTTTTTAAAATTTAATGACACAAGGCAGGGCAAGGCGAACCTTATTTTGGAATATCTGAAAGTTGCTCTATTAATCTATTTGACATTTTAATTGAATAATTCAGTATCACATCTATCTCAACTTTTTTTTTACACCCAACATTTGGAGTAACATTGTCTAGTAAAACACTTTCCAAAAAACACTCATAGTTACATTTTGGGAGCTACAATAAGCAATCTTTAATAATCATCATATAGTAGAAGGAAGAACCAGAAGTATCCATCTTGTAAAACTTCAGCGGCAGAGTGACTCTGTCGAAGAAAAGCAACAGACTCAACAAATGGCTTTAACGCACATATCTTGATGTCATAATTAGTAAAAATTGCACGGGGCGTCCTATTTGGTCGCCCCCATTTAACTTATACCCATTTTTTAAAAAAGTTTTAACTTGTAACCACTTTGTAAACAACTTCAAGCATCTTTCTCCTCCTCCTCCTTCTCCTCCTACATTTTCTTCTTCTCAAGAATTTTCACTCAACTGCCGTTCACCTCCAAGCTTCAATAGAAGAGGCATTTTGTGAACAGAGCAAGAAACATGCACATTCTTTCATTATTTTCTGCTCTAGCTGCATGTTAAACTGCTGATGCATCATTTTTGCACTTCGTCTCCTTTGTTTCTAGTTAGGTGGATGCATTATTTGCCTAGGCAATAAATTAGTACAAGATACTCGTAAATTTATATCACCGTACACATGTTTTTATTTTCAATTACAAAACAATCGAGCTGAAGTTCAGCAAATATAAATAAAAACTCCAGCTCCTAGAATGCTGAAGTTCAGCAATACAAAACAAACTTCAGCTCCTCGAATGCTGAAGTTCAGTAAATACAAAACAAACTACAGCTCCTAGAATGCTGAAGTTCAGCAAATACTAAACAAACTTTCAGCTCCTAGAATGCTGAAGTTCAGCAATTACAAAACAAAAACTTTAGCCAAAACACGCTGTAATTTTATTAAATTGAAGTTTGTTATTGCACTATGAACTGAAGTTTGCATGATTGCCTTTGCTACTTTAGGCTCGTATGTCTGAAGTTACCCGAAAAGTGAGTACGCTTGTAATTTTTTTTGTAAAGCGGGTATAAGTTAAAAGGTAACCCAAAAATTGGGTATAGATGCAAATCCCTCATTAGTAAAAATTATAACAAATTTTGTTTATTCTTTTTGTTGCCATTGGTGTTTTATTTAAACCTTAACCTTAACCTTAACCTTAACCTTAACCTTAACCAGAAGTTAAAATTGTAACAAATTTTATTTATTCTTTTTGGGCTCTATCTACATTTGCTTCATCTGGAAACACAACAACTACTGTTATGGTAGCTTTTTGAAAAGAGGAACAATGAGAACGAAATTGGAATTTGAAAAACATAAGGAACTGACAGGAGGTTTAGGTACTAAATCAGAGTTAGAAAGATATCTTGCTGAAGATCTTGAGCCTGAAACATATGACTTTAAAATCTTAAAGTGGTGGAAAATCAATGAACCTAGATTTTCCATTCTTGCGGAGATGGCTCGTGATGTGTTAGCCATTCTTATTTCAAGTGTTGCATCTGAATGTGCATTCAGCACGGGAGGTCGCATTCTTGACTCGTTCAGGAGTTCGTTGACGCCTAAACTGGTGCAATCTCTTATTTGTCTTCAAGATTGGCTTAGAAGTGAATCTATTCCTATTAAAGTTGAGGAAGACTTAGAGTATCTGGAACAACTAGAACTTGTTAATTATTTTGTGTTTTGCATTTGTTATATTACAAATATTTTACTTAACACTGATGCATGACAAAGTTTTCTTCAATATTTTCCTTATATTTGGCTAATTGTGAAAAAGATTCAACTATTATTGACATATAGTTACAACCTGTGGCATGTGTGGTAAGTTGAACTTTTCTCACAGTACCTTCTTCACAAGAGTGATACGATTGCTTTTACTTTTGCAGGTTAATGTTTTAACTACTTGTGTAGTAGAAGGGTTGCTTTTGGTGTAGTAGCTGTTATTACCTCTGTGTTAAAACTCAAAAAATCAGAAGAACTGTTAGAAGAAATAGAAAATATATAAACGATTAGAAATATTCCGAGTCCACAATTTCCTTGTGTGTTCTTAAGGAATTTTAACCCCCTCACAAGT
>ML312570.1:0-85604 GCA_005239505.1 Nicotiana paniculata
ATTAATATTTACAGCAAAATAGTGTAGAATTTGGATGTGGTCAAAAATTAGTTGTTCACAATGGCGCCTATCGTGGAACTAGGCTAACCAACAATCACATATTTACAGTTCCTTTCCAAAATCCCAACTCATTTTCAACATTTCATAAACGTATATAAAATTATTGAATCCATTAAGCAAAAAAAATAGTTAAACAGTCTAAAACCATCCCCAAGATCCGGAGTCAACATGTCATGAGCATCTAAGGAATATGCAAAAAAGTCTACTATTATAATACAAAACCTCAGAACGAAGAACTAGGTGCAAAATAAGAAAGGGAAAACAGAGATGCTGCGGACGCTGAATAGCTACCTCTATGTCCCGACTCCGGCTCCACACAGAAATAGATGACTAACTCTCGGTATCAGCACCTGTATCTGCACAGAGGGGTGCATGGAGTAGTGTGAGTACGTCAACTCAATAGTAATGGAAATAAATCAAGTCTAAGCAGTAAGAAACACATAAAATCAAATCATCAGCTCACAATAAGAATAGCCTTTCTTTCCAACAATATATACATATATATATGAAATCAACATGCCTTAACAACCAACTTCAGTAAAATCCTTTGAAAAATGTGTTTTCCAACAATTTTAGAAATAAAAATACCTGAAGAATTTAGTGTAAAATAAAATAAGTCATAAGTAGCCCCTCGGGCCAAAACATGAATCATAAATCGCCCTCGGGCAGAACATCACTCATCATAGCTTACAGTCACTCAGTATCAGCCCCTCGGGCAACCTTATTGTCACTCATGCTTCCCAATCGCTCGGCACTCGGCACTCACACTCAGTAGGTACCTGCTCTCACTGGGGGTATGTACAGACTCCGAAGAGGCTCCTTCAGCCCAAGTGCTAATATCAAGCCACCTCGTGGCATACCATATCCTCACAATGAGGCCCTCGACCTCACTCAGTCAGAAACTCTCAAAAGCCCCTCGGGCTTATTAGTAAAACGGGTTACTCGACCCAAAACATCATTTTATATATCTAACTAATGTAAATAAGGCTGAGTTTCTAAATCAGCTAAGCATAACATGACTGAGTGTAAATCATAAGTCAACACAGTGAGGAAAATAGCACTAAAAAGAACCCAAGGGATCTAAACAAGTCGGCACGAGGCCCCAAACATGGCTTATAGCCCAAATATAGCAATAGTTTTAGAAGCATATGATTTAGAGTAAAAATACGCAACTCAATAGTTTTCAGGGAAAGGACCAAGTCCATTCCAAAAATTACTGCGCGCCACATACTCGTTATCCGGCATGTGCGCCATTCTAAAAATAGTGAGAAAATACGAAGTCCGGGGTTTCATACCCTCGGGAAAAGATTTATAGCCATTACTTAACTCCACCCGAGCCAAAATACTAATCCGCGATACACTTTCCCCTTGAATAGGCTCCCTTGCTCCGAATCTAACCAAAACCAGGTTAACATCATCAATAATAAATGAACAAGGCTCAAACGTAAACTATCAGTTTTAGGCACAATTCTCGAAATTGGCCACACCTGAGCCACAATCCCACGTATCAGAATTCTATAAAATTTACATCACAAGAATCCTCATCCTCCCACGATTCTATGCATACCACGAACACCAAAATCGGACCACAATTACCCCTTCAATTACTCAATTAAAGTCCCAATTTCTCATGCCCTAACCTCCCCAATTTTGGGTTTAAATCTAACTAATTTTCGGTTTAATTACTTAGAAAACAACATAGAATCGAGTTATGAAGTCGAAAATCTTACTCCAAGTGTTTCCCTTCGATTTCCTCTTCAATCCCTCTCAAAAAGCTCCAAACCCGCTCAACAATGGAGGAAAATAGACTAAAATTCGCAAAAATTGATTTTATAAAACACTGCCCAGCACTATATATTTCTTCAGTGTGTTCGTGTCACTAGGGATGCATTTGCGAAGCACTGGCCCTCCTCCCTCTGTGCAATCGCGTCCACCCAACCGCGTTCGCATAGAGTAACCAAATACCCCCCCTGCCACACGCGCCCACAATGTGCGATCGCAATAAACCTCACGCGACCGCACTGCTCTGGCTTCTCTCACTTCACGATTGGACCATTAATGGCGATCACATATAACAATTTCTGCTGCCTCGCCAATAAACCTATGCCCTCGCCAATCTCGGCGACAGACTAAGACAATACCTGCAATCATTGCATCAGAGGCCATAGCATCTAGCCTGGCTAGAAATGCAGACATACATGCCTGACCTCCACCTGCTCGACCCCCCCTCAAGGCGGCCTCTAGCTGACTGACTACCACCCCTGGCTGTCTGGGTGGGTGGTGAAGTAACTGGAGCTGAAGTCGAGGGCTGGCCCCTCTGCTGAGAAGAACCACTAGAACGACGGGGACTCTGTATCCACATGTGCCCAAACTCTCTGCACTCAAAACAACTCCCTAGAGCTGGAGGCGGGGACTGATAGAAACCCTTGACACCAGAATGGCCACTAGAAGAATCATGCATAAAGTAAATTTGAACTGGTGGTGCTCGAGCTTCACTCTGGGCTGGGAGGGAATCGAATGAAGAACGTCCTTGCCGAGAACCGCGGGGACCATGCCCTGAAGAAGCACCACTATAGGCTGGACAGACTGACTGAGGAGGCCCGAATGAACGACCTCTTCCATGCTGAAACTGCCCCCTGGAAGGAGAACCACTAGAACCACCCAATCCATGACGCCTCTTGGTGTCCCTCTCCTCCCGCTCTTGGCGCCGAACCGACTCAATATCTTGAGCAATATCAACAACCTGCTCGAACGTAACATCTGATACAATCTCTTGAGTCATAAAAAGAAGGAGCTGATAAGTGAGGCCATCCACGTTGCCATCCATGTACCTCTTAATCCTCTCCCTATCAGTAGGAACCAACTTGGTGGCATGATGAGCAAACTCTAAAAACCGCATCTCATACTCCGTCACTGATAGCTCCCCTGATGCAGCTGCTCAAAATGTCGGCGTTGCTCCTCCCTATGACACTGGGGTACATATATTTCTCCAACAAGATAGTGGAGAACAGCTGCCAGGTGAAGGGTGCTAAACAAAAAGTCCTACACCTCTCAAAAGCCTCCCACCAAGTGAAAGCAGCACCAGAAAACTGGAAAGTAGCAAATGAGACCCCACTGGTCTCCAGAATTCCAGCTGTACGCAACATCCTCTAACACTTATCCTGAAAACCCTGGGCATCCTTGACCTTAGCACCACTGAATGTTGGAGGCTGAAGTTTACTAAATCTCTCCAGTCTATGATGCTCCTCCTCTGGCATAGCCAAAACCACGAAGTCCTGAACCGGAGCAACCGGCTGGGCTGGAACCACCCCAAGTGTTTGATGGCCTTGAGTAACCTGCTCAGGTGTCTGGGCAACTGGAGTCTGGCTGCCTCCCCCGGCCTGAGAAGTAGCGGAACTGCCTGAGCAAGGATGGTACACAAAGTCAAGATCTGAGCCAAGGTCTCCTGAAGACCCGGAATAACAATAGGCACTGCCGATGCCTGAGCCTGTCCCGCTGGAGTATCTGCGGTGGGAATATGATATTGAATAGTAGGGGGATCAACTTGTACTGCCCTGGCTGCTGAACGGGCTGGTCCCCTACCTTTACCACGGCCTCGAACGCGGCCTCGACCTCTCACTGGTCTAGCTTGTGACTGATCACCCTGATCGGTAGCGTGAGTCCTCACCATCTGTGAGAGTATGAAACAACAGAAGTTTAGATTTCTAAGAATCAAAAAAATGGCACAACAGAATTCAAGAAAAATGAGATTGTTACTAAGGGTTTCGCAACCTCTCAAAGATAAGTACAGACGTCTCCGTACCGATCCGCAAGACTCTATTAAGCCTGTTCATGACCATTGAGTCCTATGTAATCTAGGCTCTGATACCAACTTGTCACGACCCCAAATCCTAAACGGCCGTGATGGCGCCTATCATGGAACTAGGCTAGCCAACAATCACATATTTACAGTTTCTTTCCAAAATCCTAACTCATTTTCAACATTTCATAGACTTATATAAAATTACTGAATACATTAAGCAAAACAGATAGTTAAACAGTCTAAAACGATCCCCAAGATCTGGAGTCAACATGTCATGAGCATCTAAGGAATATGCCTAAAAATCTACTATTATAATACAAAACCTCGGAACGAAGAACTAGGCGCGAAATAAGAAAGGGAGAACAGAGATGATGCGAACGCTGAATAGCTACCTCTATGTCTCGACTCCGGTTCCGCACGGAAATAGATGACTAACGCTCGGTATCAGCACTTGTATCTGCACAGAGGGGTGCATGGAGTAATGTGAGTACGCCAACTCAGTAGTAATGGAAATAAATCAAGTTTATGCAGTAAGAAACACATAAACTCAAATCATCAGTTCACAATAAGCATAGCCTTTCTTTCCAACAGTATATACAAATATATATATATGAAATCAACATGCCTCAAAAGCCAACTTCAGTAAAATCCTTTAAAAAAATGTGTTTTCCAACAATTTTAGAAATAAAAGTACCTGATGAATTTAGTGTAAAAGGAAATAAGTCATAAGTAGCCCCTTGGGCCAAAACAAGAATTATAAATCGCCCCTTGGGTAGAACATCACTCAACATACCTCACCGTCACTCAGTATCAGCCCCTCGGGCAACCTCACTGTCACTCATGCCTCCCAATCACTCGTCACTCGCACTCAGTAGGTATCTGCGCTCACTAGGGGTGTGTACAGACTCCGGAGGGGCTCCTTCAGCCCAAGCACTAATATCAAGCCACCTCGTGGCATATCACATCCTCACAATCAGGCCCTCGGCCTCACTTATTCAGAAACTCTCAAAAGCCCCTCGGGCGTATTAGTAAAATGGGGTACTCGATCCAAAACATCACTTTATATCTCAAAATAGGGCTGAGTTTTGAAACCAGTTAAACATAACATGACTGAGTGTAAATCATAAGCCAACACAGTGAGAAAAATAATAGTAAAAAGCCCCCAAGGGGTCTAAACAAGTCGGCACGAGGCCCCAAACATGACTTATTGCCCAAATATAGCAATAGTTTTAGAACACAATTTAACATATGATTCAGAGTAGAAATACGCAACTCAATAGTTGCCGCAGAGAGGACCAAGTCCAATCCAAAAATCAGTGCACGCCACATATTCGTCATCCGACATGTGCGCCATTCTAAAAATAGTGAGAAAATATAAAGTCCGGGGTTTCATACCCTCAGGACAAGATTTATAGCCATTACTTAACTCCACTCGGGCCAAAATACTAATCTGTGATGCTCTTTCCCCTTGAATCGGCTCCCGATTGCTCTGAATCTAACCAAAACAAGATTAACATCATCAATATACGCTAAATGAACAAGGATAAAACGAAAATATCAATTTTAGGCACAATTCTCGAAATTGGCCACACCCGAGCCCTGGGCCCACGTCTCGGAATCCTATAATATTTATATCACAATAATAATCATCCTCTCACGATTATATACATACCAAGAACATTGAAATCGGACCATAATTTCCCCTTCAATTACTCAAATAAAGTCCCAATTTCTCATGCCCTAACCTCCCCAATTTTTGGTTTAAATCCAACTAATTTCCAGTTTAATTACTTAGAAAACAACATAGAATCGAGTTATGAAGTCGAAAATCTTACCTCCAAGTGTTTCCCTTCGATTTCCTCTTTAATCTTTCCCAAAATCTCCAAACCCGTTCAACAATGGAGGAAAATAGACTAAAATTCGCAAAAATGGCATTTATAAAACACTGCCCAGCACTATATATTTATTCAGTGCGTTCGCGTCACTAGGGACGCATTTGTGAAGCATTGGCCCTCCTCTCTTTGTGTGATCGCGTCCACTCAACAACGTTACCAAACACCTCTGCCACACGCGCCCACACTGTGTGATCGCAATAAACCTCACGCGACTGCAATGCTCTGGCTTCTCTCACTTCTTGATCGCGGACCATTAATGGCGATCGTATATAAATATTTCTTCTGCCTCACAAATAAACCTATGTGATTGCATCCCCACTATTGCGATCGCATATAAGGAAACCAGGACCAAGAAAATGCAGCAGCAATAACAGTCCTTTTAAGGCCAAACACACTCCGCTAACCACCCGAAACACACTCGAGGCCCTCGAGACCTCAACCAAACCTACCAACACACCCCATAACATCATTCAGACTTATTCGAGCCCTCGAAACACCAGAAACAATGCAAAACACCAAAATCACATCAAATTCAAGCCTATGAACTTTGAAACTTCTAAATTTCGCCAAGGATGCCGAAACCATCCAAAACACATCCGATTGACCTGAAAATTTACACACATATACAAAATGACATTACAAACCCTCTCCAATTCTTGGAATTCCATTCCGACTCCGATAGCCTATTTTCCCCTGCCGACCGAAAATCGCCAAAAGCTAACTTTTGCTAATTCAAGCCTAATTGTACACCGGACATCAAAACTTCATTACGAACACACTCCTAAGAACCAAATCACATAAAGAAGTTGTCCGATCCATAAAATCTACATTTTGAGGTCGTTTATCGATAAGTCAACTCCCAGTTGACTTTTCCAACTATTAAGCCAATTTAAGAGACTAAGTGTCTCAGTTCTCATCACGACCACTCCGAACCCGAACCAACTGACCCAACACAACACAAATAGGCTAAGAAACATATGATAAAGCAGAAATAGGGGAAACAAGGCTAATTTCACGGATTGACCGGCCGGGTCGTTAAAAATACATGATTGGCATTGTTAACCGTTAATAGCTCTACCAGCTCCGAGATTCTCGTCGGGATTGATGATTTAGCGTGGATATTCCGTGATTTCGGCTACTGTGATGTCGATCTAGTCCAACCTCGATATCTCAGCCTCCATACTCGCTGAGCCCGAACTTACTTTGATCCCAGATTAAAATTGAGACATACTCTTTGAACCCTCAGGCCCGGGAATCATCTATTTCCATCGTATACATGCTTCTTCTTCCTTAGGCTTCAGAAGGAGTCTTGTTCGGTTGGAAATTTGGTGTAGGAAATGTAGGAGGATTTCAAACAAGGTAAAAGTCAAGCCAAGCACTGAATAGTCACGTCCAAGATCTCCTTTTAGGTGAAGAAAAAATTGAAACAAATGTAGTATGAATCCAAAAACCCAAAGCTAGCGGAGGAGAACTAGATTTAAAAAAATGCAAGAATTTAGTTTATCATAGCATGAACCTAATTAACAGTTGACATTTGACAAATATATGTCGTTTGCAGCATATGTGTACTTGTCTACAGTGGAGAGATATTTCTGGGCAAATTATAAGTAGTTTGCAACTTTTGACCTCACGAGTTAGCTTTTGCAGTCAAGTTGACCGGCTAGACCGGTTATGTTATATGGGGCGTTGGGAAAATAATATCTCGCCCATGAATAATATCCATGATAAATAACAATAACACAAGAGAGTAACAAAGACATCAAATCTTTTAACGGGGTGAAAGATAGTACCTGAGCGGATCAATATTACCACTATAATATTACAACTTAGTAATGTCAAGAGACTACTACAACTTCAAAAGAAATAACACCCTTTATTTTAAATACCTCACAACAATATTATACACACTCACTATTCTTCTCACATACCATGATATGTGGATTAATCTCTCTAACTTCTGTTACTTCTCTGTGCTTTTTGGTGTGTTTGAAGAAGTGGGAGAGCTCCTCCATTTATAGTAGAACAATACGTAGCCTCCAAGAATTCTACAGAAGATGTATTAATATCCTCCACTTATTTCCAAACTTTGGCTCCAAGAAAGAGTTGCCAGCGAAGTTTTTTATTTCATAGGCACATGCCTATTGTTGAATAGGATGGACCCCAGAATCTCTCCCTTAATTTTGATTTTTTTTCATTCCAAGTCTTGATCTCAATCTCTGAAAAATATTCAAACTTGAGAGGCTTTGTAATGATATCCGCAGCTTGATCATGAGACTTCACATATTTGAGATTGACTTCCTTCTTGGCAATGCATTCTCTGATAAAGTGATACCTTGTATCTATATGCTTGCTTCGGTCATGATACACTGGATTCTTCGCAAGTGCTTGTGCGGATTTGTTGTCAATACAAATCTCTGTAGCTTCATGCTATTGTAAATTGAGCTCCTTCAATAATATTCTTAGCCAAATAGCATGACATGTACAGGATGTTGCTGCTACATATTCAGCTTCACAAGTCGAGAGAGTAATAATTGATTGTTTCTTTGAACTCCAAGATATGATAGTATCACCCAAGAAAATACAAAATCAATAGAGGAAGAGTAAAATAGTCCAAAATTAATCGTACCTTTTAGGAAAATCCCATAAGGTTTAAATCACTAGAAGAAGAGTAAAATAGTCCAAAATCAATCGTACCTTTTAGGTAACGAAGAATTCTTCTAGCGAATTTCAAGTGAGTGGAGCTAGGAGCTTCCATGAAGCGACTTAATACTCCAACTACAAAGAATATATTTGTCCTGGTACAAGTCAAGTACCTCAAACTTCCCATAAGACTTTTGAAAAATCTGGGATCCACTTTTTATCCTTCATCAAACTTGGACAATTTTGTCCCTCTCTCCTGGCGTGTTCACGGGGTTGCAATCGAGCATGTTGAACATCTTCAATATCTCTTTTGTATATCTTTCTTGAGAGACAAAATTCCATCCTCCATCTACTTTATTTCTAGGCCCAAGTAGTATGACGTGAGCCCTACATCCATCATCTGGAACTCACAGGACATATCTTTCTTAAAAGCTTCAAAAGAACTTGGGTTATTACCCATAAAGATAAGATTTATCAACATAAATACAAACTAATAATATATCTCCATTAGTATGAACTTTAAGGTAAAAATCATATTCATGGAGACAACGAGTAAACTCATTGCCTTGAAAATACTTGTTGATGCAACTATTCTATACTCGTGGGGCTTGCTTTAATCCATATAAAGCTTGCTTCAACCACAACACTTTATCTTCGTGGTTTTTGACCACAAATCCTAATGGTTGTTCAGCATAGACTTCTTCTTCAATATAGAAATTCGAAAAGGCTGACTTGATGTCTAATTGATGGACCTTCCACTTCATTTGTGCCGCCAAAGAGATCAGAAAATGAATCGTCTCCATGCGAGCAACAGGTGCATAGATTTCTTCATAGTCAATTCCTTGACTTTTCTTGTAGCCTTTTTCCACAAGTCGTGACTTGTATCTCTCCACATCTCCATCAACATTCTTCTTTGTCTTGTATACCCATTTTACTCCAATTGCTCGATGACTCTTGGGAAGAGTTGTTAACTCCCAAGTGTTGTTCTACTCTATTGACTTGATCCCCTACTCCATAGCTTGCCTACACCTTTTATTTGTAACAGCTTCATCAAAGTTCATTGGTTCACTATCAGCAAAGAGACAACATAAAAAATCAAAATTAGTAACTTCTTTTGTGTCCTCATAGAGCTCTTGAATACTCCTCGCCCTTTGCGGTTGTTCATTTGAACTTCCTTGAGAAGAAGAAGATGCAACATTGGTTGGATAAGGAGGTGGATTTGTATGCTGCACAGGTTCCACAGTCTCTCGTTCATCTTCATCTCCAAATCATAGAAAAAAATCATATGAAGTTTCTTCCTGAGCTTCCCAATTCCATGCCAATTCTTCATCAAATTCAACATCGCGACTTACCACCACTTTGCTGCTACTTGGGTTGTATAACTTGTAGCCTTTTGAACTCGTATCATAGCCAACAAATAAATTCTTGACACTTCGATCATCAAGCTCCGCTCTCCCTTGCTGTGGTACATGAACATAGGCTATGCTTTCAAAGATTTTCAAGTGCTTAAGGCTTGGCTTTCTTCCACTCTATGCTTCTTGAGGGGTTTGATGTCTAACATTTCTTGTCGGAGACCTGTTGTTCAAATAAACTGCACAAGAAATAGCTTCGGCCCAAAATTCCTTGGGAATACTTTTAGCTTTCAACATACATATACCCATATTAAGAATTGTTCGATTCTTTCACTCTGCAACTCCATTTTATTGGGTGAATAAGGTACCGTTAGAGGGAGAAGGATTCCATGAAACTGACAGAAGTCATTAATTTTTTTTGAAGTGAATTCGCCTCCTCTATCGGACCTTAAATATTTTATTTCATATCCACTTTATTTTTCCACAAGTACTTTGAAATTTTTAAAAGCAGCAAAAGCTTCCGATTTTTTGTTTAAGAAATAAACCCAAGTCTTTCTACTAAAGTTATCAATAAAAAGAAGAAAGTATTTACTTTTACCAAAGGAAGGTGGATTGATTGGTCCACATACATCAATGTGAACAAGTTGGAGTGGCATAGTTGCTCTTGACGTAGACTCCAAAAAACTCCTCCTTGCATGTTTTCCAAGAAGACAAGATTCACACAATTTGTTGGGATGGTTGATGGTATCCCGTGCACCATGTTCTTTTCTCCCATTGATTTGAGCGCTTCAAAATTCAAGTTCCCAAATCGCATGTGCCAACACCATGATTCATCTTGTACATTAGCCTTCAAACACTTTGCATCAATTATCTTAAGATTCAAAGAAAACAATCTATTCTTTTCCATATGCACTTTAGCAGTTAGAATCCCACTCGAATCTTGTGACGACCCAAAGGGTCATCACCTATGTTGTCACCCATTCCATGCTTCAGAGGCCTTGAAAACCTCATTTGTACTTGCCTCGATTAGGTGCGCAGTCTGGGCGCGTAGCCGGACAGCTTATGTATGAGATTCTGTGAAAAATGCTAAGACTTGATATTAAAAATGAATAAATTTGATTTCGGTCAACATTTTGGGTAAACGGACCAGGACTCGTGATTTGACGGTCCCGGAGGGTCCGTAGGAAAATATGGGTCTTGGGAGTATGCCCGAAATCGAATTCCGAGGTCCCAAGCCCGAGAAATAATTTTTTGAGTAAAATTGTTTTCTAAAAATATTTAAGGAAATTGAAAATGAAATTTGATTAGAAAGTGATGGTATCGGGCCCGTATTTTGGTTCCGGCGCCCGGTACATGTCTTAAATATGTTTTATGCACTTTCTGTAAAGTTTGGTGGAAATCGGATTTCGTTTGGCGTGTTTCGGACTTAAAACGGAAAATTTGATGTTTTGTGACATTTGCTAGAGTTCATGGATTTTTGGACTTAATTCGATGCATATGATGTTGTTTTGGTGATTTGATCGCACAGATAAGTTCATGGGATGTTTTAGAGGTAGTGTGGATATTTGGTTTGGAGCCCCGAGGGCTCGGGTGAGTTTTTGTTAGGCCACGGACTTCATTTTTGGCCTTGGGAATCTGCTGGTGTGGCTGTTCTGCAGTCCTTCGCATTTTCGACCGAGGCCATCACAAATGCGAAGGTAGTGCTGGGCAGGCATGTTCGCAAATGTGAACAATGCCATCGCAAATGCGAAGGCAGTACCTGGGCAGGCATGTTCGCAAATGCGAACAATGCCATCGCATATGCGAAGCCTTCCATTCTGCCTAGTGTTCGCAAATGCGAACTGTGTTTTTGCAATTCCCAGGCCAGGGGTCTTCGCAATTGCGAACCCCTGTTCGCATTTGCGAAGCCAACCAGTGGCCTGCTCTATACAAAACCGAGTTTTACTTCACATTTCATTTTTCTCAAACTCAAACTCATTTGGGCGATTTTTCAAGAACAAGACTTCTTCCAAATCAATTGTAAGTTGGTTTTTACTCAATTCTTTCAATCATTAACATCTTTTAACATGTTTTCAACTTAAAATCAAGGATTTCCATGGGTAAAATTGAGTGTTTTGGGTAGAACATAGGTTTATTCAAAAATTGGGGTTTTAGTGAATGATTGATCTCCGATTAGAGAGAGTTTTATATGGTTGGACTCATGAGAGTACGAGGGTTCTGAAAATTTGAAAATTATCCAATTCCGAGGTGCTAACTGGAGGGGCATTTTGGTCATTTCACCTAATTTCGCGCCGTAACCTTGAATTTTATAGTAGAATCAGTTGCTTGAGATGTTATTTACGATATGTAATTGAATTGTATAGATTTGGGTCATTTGGAGTCGGATATTCGTGGCAAACGTGTGGTTTCAAGTTGATTTTTAGCTGATTCGAGGTAAGTGGCTTGTCTAACTTTGTGTGGGGGACCTTTCCCCTTAAGATATGATGTTTGGTAATTGAATGCCTTGTACGAGAGGTGACGAGCGCGTACTTGTGCTAATTGTTGAAAATCCGGTTTTACTTTAAATATTTAGACTTAGTTCCTTCTTACCTGTTTTATTCTACTTGCAATCATAGTCTATGTTGGCTTAGAAGGGCATGCCTCGCTGCCCCAAATTACCTGTTTGCTTAAATTGCTTTCAAATGTACTACGCGAAGTATGTTGGGCTAGAGTCACTTGTTGCCTTGTATTTTTGTACTTTAAATCTGAATGCCTTCTTGTTGTGGCTGCATATTTACTTTGGGACTACAGGACGGTATCCTGGGAGGTTCCCCTGCATATTTAATTTGGGACTACAGGACGGTATCCTGGGAGATTCCCCTGCTTATTTACTTTGGGACTACAGGACGGTATCTCGGGAGATCCCCCTGCACTTTGATAGTTGGACTACGGAACAGTATCCCGGAAGATCCTTTGAATATACATGATGGACTATGGGATGGTATACCGGAAGATCCTTTGAATATACATGATGGACTACGGGACGGTATCCCGGAAGATCCTTTGAATACATGATGGACTACGGGAAGGTATCCCGAAAGATTCTTTGAATACATGATGGACTACGGGACGGTATCCTGGGAGATCCTTTGGATATACATATGATGGACTACGGGACGGTATCCCGGAAGATCCTTTGAATACATGATGGACTACGGGACGGTATCCTGGGAGATCCTTTGGATATACATATGATGGACTACGGGACGGTATCCCGGAAGATCCACTGGACATTTGAGAAAAGGACTACAGGATGGTATCCTGGGAGATCCTTGTTGTTACCATTGTTTTATATTGTACATATTCTGGGTTTACTCTATTCTTTTGTTTAGTTATTGCCTTGTTTGACTTGTCTTATTTCACTGTTGTACTCATTATTACCGCATGTTTTCATACTGTAAATTCCAATTATATTGTTTGATCTCGGTAGGGCCCTGACCTTCCTTGTCACTACCTGACCGAGGTTAGGCTTGGCACTTACTGAGTACTGCTGTGGTGTACTCATGCCCTTTTCATGCGCATGTTTTTCATGTGCAGATCCAGGTACCTCCACTTAGGCGCATGATTCCCGAGGTTGAGAGATACAACAGAGACTTCAAGGTATATCTGCCGCGTCCGCACACTAGGAGTCTCTGTCTTATTCCAGTTTTTGTGAAAAGTTTATCCCTCCTTTCATTTGTATAGATATTCTGGAGTTAGAGCAGTGTATTACATTATGTTAGCCTGTGGTTCCCGTGAGTTTCCGGGTTTTTGGGTGATGTTGTAGACTTTCGTATTATTTTGGGTTGTATATGCCAAGTGGCTTTTATATACAGTCTTCCTTTTAGATTGTTTAGCTTTCTTTTACTTACTTATTTCCACATTATGTTGTTATTCCGCATTCTTAGGCTCACCTAGTCATACGGACTAGGTGCCGTCACGACATGTTCACGGAGGGCGAACTAGGGTCGTGACAAGTTGGTATTAGAGCTCTACGTTCATAGGAGTCACAGAACACATGCCAATTTATTTGAGTCTCGCTGATCGGTACGGAGACGTCTGTACTTATCTACGAGAAGCTATGTAAATGTTTAGGAAAAATCTTCACTTCATTGAATTCCTTGTCGTGTGATATCTTTTTACATCAATTCTAAACCGTTGTTTTCTATTCTCTCATAGATGGTGAGGACACGTGCCACTCGGGACGATCAGGCACCCGTGCCCCCTATAGCAGCCGCCAGAGGACGGGGCCGAGGTAGATACCGAGGACGCGCACGTGGTGCAGCGAGAGCACCAGCACGAGCTTCCGCCGAGGTACCACTAGAAGATCCATCCGAAGTCCAGGCACTTGTCACGCATAGTGCCACTACTACTCCAGCTCTTTAGGAGACTTTGGCACAGTTTCTGAGCATGTCTGGTACATTGATTCAGGCGGGATTGATTCGGGTTGTACTGACTACTTCACTGATCGGGGAAGGGACCCAGGTTCCCACCGCCCCCACGCCAGATTAGCGAGTTCCTATTGGTCAGGTTCCAGGTGTCATGGTGACACAACATGTGGTCCCAGTTCAGCGGGTGGTGAGGACCTCTTGCCGAGTAAGGGACATGTGGGTCCAGAAGAGAGAGGACGGAGGAGGTCAAGAGGGAGAGTACAGATGGGTGAGTAGACCTCGTAGATTAGGGAAACCCACTGGCCCTTATTTTGGGGGAAGAGTACGGCATGGTAGAGGTTTTGTGGGCCAGCCACCTCAGCTTGCATCTCAGGTTTTACACCGGGTTTCAGGTGTTCAGGGTTCTTGGAGTACCCGTACTGCACAGTTTCCACCCCCACGTCGGCCACGAGGTTTCTTTGAGTGTGGTGACATACGCCATATGGTTAGGGACTGCCCCAGACTTGGTAGGGGTGCATCTTCACAGACTTTTCAGCCACAGCGTGCCCCGTAAAGTTTTCAGGCTATGGTTACAACCCTAAATGTTACCCCACCTACCCTTGCCGAGGCTATTGCCTCCGATTCTGTCATCACAGGTATTGTCATGGTTTGTTTTAAAAGTGTACCGATTCTATTTGATCTAGGCCCCGCTTATTGTTATGTGCCTTTTTATTTTTTCTCCGCATTTGAGTGTACCTCGGGATTTCCTTGAGTTTCTTTGTTTATATTTCTACTTTGTGTGGGAAACTCTCTTGTTGTGGACCGCATTTATCAGTCGTGTTTGGTTACTATTCGTGGTTTTGAGACCAGTGCAGATTTATTGTTACTCGATATGGTGGATTTTGATATTATCTTGGGCATGGACTGGTTGTCGCCCCATTTTGCTATTCTTGATTGTCACGCTAGGACCGTGACGCTGGCTATGCCAGGTATTCCATGTGTTGAGTGGAGTGGTACTTTATATCACACTCCCAGTAGAGTTATCTCTTTTCTTAGAGCTGAGCGTATGGTTGAGAAGGGGTGTGCCGCGTATTTGGCTTATGTGAGAGATATCAGTGTTGATACCCTTTCTGTTGATTCAGTTCCAGTGGTACGGGATTATCCTGATCTGTTTCCAGCTGACCTTCCGGGCATGCCGCCCGATAGAGACATTGATTTTGGCATTGATTTGTTGCCAGACACTCAGCCCATTTCCATTCCTCCTTACCGTATGGCTCCTCCTGAGTTGAAGGATCAGTTGCAAGAATTGCTTGATAAGGGTTTTATTCGACCCAGTGTTTCACCTTGGGGTGCTGCTGTCTTATTTGTGAAAAATAAAGATGGTTCTATGTGCATGTGTATTGATTATCGCCAGCTGAACAGGGTTACAGTAAAGAACCGTTATCCTTTGCCTCGTATTGATGATTTATTTGACCAGCTTCAGGGCGCCTAGGTATTTTCTAAGATTGATTTGCTTTCAGGTTACCATCAGTTGAAGATTCGGGAGCCAGATATCCCGAAGACTGCTTTCAAGACTCGGTATGACCATTATGAGTTTCAAGTTATGTCATTCGGGCTGACTAATGCCCCCGCAACATTTATGCATTTGATGCACAGTGTGTTCAGGCCATATCTCGACTCGTTAGCCATTGATTCATAGATGATATTCTTGTTTATTCCCGGAGTCGGGAAGATCATGAGCAGCACCTGAGGTCAGTGCTTCAGACTTTGAGAGAGAAGAAGTTGTATGCAAAGTTCTCAAAATATGAGTTCTGGTTGAGTTCTGTGGCATTCTTAGCCCATGTGTTATCGAGTGAGGGCATTCGAGTGGATCCGAAGAAGGTAGAGGCCGTACAGAGTTGGCCCAGGCCGTCCTCAGTTACAGAGATTCGCAGTTTCCTTGGCTTGGTGGGTTATTACCGCCATTTTGAGGAGGGATTTTCTTCGATTGCAGCCCCTATGACTAGATTGACCCAGAAGGGTGCTCCATTTCAGTGGACAGAGGAGTGTGAGGCGAGCTTTCAGAAGCTCAATATAGATTTGACTACAGCCCCAATCTTGTTATTGTCTACTGGTTCGGGGTCTTATACAGTTTATTGTGATGCCTCACGAGTTGACCTTGGAGCGATGTTGATGCAGGACGGTAGGGTGATTGCCTACGCGTCCAGACAGTTGAAGATACATGAGAAGAATTACCCTGTCCAGGACCTTGAGTTAGCTTCCATTGTTTATGCTTTGAAGATCTGGCGTCATTATTTGTACGGTGTGCCTTGTGAGATTTATACAGACCACCGGAGTTTGCAACACATATTCAGGCAGAAGGATCTAAATTTGCGCCAGCGCAGATGGTTAGGGTTGCTATAGGACTATGACATCACTATACCACCTGGGGAAGGCCAATGTGGTGGCTGATGCCTTGAGTCGCCGGGCAGAGAGTTTGGGGAGTTTATCATATCTTCATGCAGCTGAGAGGCCTTTAGCCTTAGATGTTCAGTCTTTAGCCAGTCATTTCGTGAGATTGGATCTTTCTGAGCCTTGCCGGGTATTGGCTTGTGTGGTTTCTCGGTCTTCCTTATTCGACCGTATCAGGGAGTGTCAGTATGATGATCCTTATTTACTTGTCCTTAGGGACACGGTCCAGCACGATGATGTCAGAGATGTGACCATTGGAGATGACGGGGTATTGAGGATGCAGGGCCAGATTTGTGTGCCCAATGTTGATGGGCTTCGGGAGATGATTTTGGCAGAGGCCCATAGTTCGCGGTATTCCATTCATCCGGGTACTGGGAAGATGTATCAGGATTTGAGGCAGCACTATTGGTGGCGAAGGATGAAGAAGAATATAGCAGAGTTTGTAGCCAAGTGCCTCAATTGTCAGCAGGTCAAATGTGAGCAACAGAGACCGGAACGGTTACTTCAGAAGATTGAGCTTCCAGAGTGGAAGTGGGAGCGGATCATCATTGACTTTGTGGTTGGACTTCCTCGGACTTTAAGAAAGCATGATGCTATTTGGGTGATTGTTGATAGGCTGACCAAATCGGCCCATTTCATTCCAGTGCTGACTACTTATTCGTTGGAGCGATTGGCAGAGATATATATCGAGAGATCGTTCGTCTGCATGGTATTCCAGTTTATATAATTTCAAACAGAGGTACTCAGCTCACCTCGCGGTTCTGGAGAGCTGTTCATTAGGAGTTAGGTACCAGGGTGGAGTTGAGCACAACATTTCACCCCCAGACGGACGGACAGTCCGAGCGCACTATTTAGATTCTTGAGGATATGCTCCGTGCGTGTGTGATTGAGTTTGGAGGGTCTTGGGGTCAGTTCTTGCCATTGGCAGAATTTTCTTACAGCAATAGTTAGCAATCCAGCATTCAGATGGCGCCGTATGAGGCTTTATATGGTAGGATGTGCAGATCTCCGATGGGTTGGTTCGAGCTGGGTGAGGCCAAGCTACTGGGCACAGAGTTGGTTCGAGCTGGGTGAGGCCAGGCTACTGGGCACAGAGTTGGTTCAGGATGCATTGGAGAAGGTCAAGGTGATTCAGGATAGACTCCGTACATCCCAGTCCAGACAGAAGAGTTACGCGGACTGAAAGGTTCGTGATGTTTCATATATGGTCGGAGAGCGGGTTCTGCTTCGGGTTTTGCCTATGAAGGGTGTTATGAGATTTGGGAAGAAAGGGAAGTTGAGTCCGAGGTTTATTGGCCCTTTCGAGATATTGAGGCGTGTTGGGGAGGTTGCTTATGAGCTTGCCTTACCTCCCAGCTTGGCAGGAGTTCATCCGGTATTTCATGTTTCGATGCTCCAGAGGTATCACGGTGACCCGTCGCACGTGTTGGATTTCAGTTCAGTCCAGTTGGACAAGGACTTATCTTATGAGGAGGAGCTGGTAGCTATTCTAGACCGGCAGGTTTGTCAGCTGAGATCCAAGAGTTTCCCCTCTGTTCGTGTTCAGTGGAGAGGTTAGCCTCTTGAGGCATCGACCTGGGAGTCCGAGTCTGATATGCGGAGCCGTTACCCTCATCTATTCCCCGACTCAGGTACTTCTTTCTTCTGTCCGTTCGAGGAAGAACGATTGTTTTTAGAGGTAGAGAATGTGATGACCCAAAGGGCCATCACCTATGTTGCCACCCATTCCGTGCTTTCGAGGCCTTGAAAACCTCATTTTTACTTTCCTCGATTAGTGTGCGCAGTCCGGGCGCGTAGCCGGACAGCTTATATATGAGATTCTGTGAAAAATGCTAAGACTTGATATTAAATATAAATAAATTTGACTTCGGTCAACATTTTGGGTAAGCGGACCCGAAATCATGATTTGACGGTCCCGGAGGGTCCGTAGGAAAATATGGGACTTGGGAGTATGCTCGGAATCGAATTCCGAGGTCCCAAGCCCGAGAAATGAATTTTTGAGTAAAATTATTTTCTGAAAATATTTAAGGAAATTGAAAATGAAATTTGATTAGAAAGTGATGGTATCGGGCCCGTATTTTGGTTCTGGCGCCCGGTTCAGGTCTTAAATATGTTTTAGGCACTTTCTGTAAAGTTTGGTGGAAATCGGATTTCGTTTGGCGTGTTTCGGACTTAAAACAGAAAATTTCATGTTTTGTGAAATTTGCTAGAGTTCATGGATTTTTAGACTTAATTTGATGCATATGATGTTGTTTTGGCGATTTGATCGCACGGATAAGTTCATGGGATGTTTAGAGGTAGTGTGGATATTTGGTTTGGAGCCCCGAGGGCTCGGGTGAGTTTTGGTTAGGCCACAGACTTCATTTTTGGCCTTGGGAATCTGCTGGTGTGGTTGTTCTGCAGTCCTTCGCATTTGCGACCGAGGCCATCGCAAATACGAAGGCATTGCTGGGCAGGCATGTTCGCAAATGCAAACAATGCCAACGCAAATGCGAAGGTAGTGCCTGGGCAGGCATGTTCGCAAATGCGAACAATGCCATCGCAAATGCGAACAATGCCATCGCAAATGCAAAGCCTTCCCTTCTGCCCAGTGTTCGCAAATGCGAACTGTGTTTTTGCAATTCCCAAGCCAAGGGTCTTCGCAATTGCGAACCTTTGTTCGCATTTGCGAAGCCAACCAGTGGCCTGCTCTATACAAAACCGAGTTTTACTTCACATTTCATTTTTCTCAAACTCATACTCATTTGGGCGATTTTTCAAGAACAAGAATTCTTCCAAATCAATTGTAAGTTGGTTTTTACTCAATTCTTTCAATCATTAACATCTTTTAACATGTTTTCAACGTAAAATCAAGGATTTCCATGGGTAAAATTAGGTGTTTTGGGTAGAACTAAGGTTTATTCAAAAATAGGGGTTTTAGTGGGTGATTGATCTCCTATTAGAGAGAGTTTTGTATGGTTGGACTCATGAGAGTACGAGGGTTCTGAAAATGTGAAAATTATCCGATTATGAGGTTCTAGCCTGAGGGGCATTTTGGTCATTACACCTAATTTCGCGATGTAACCTTGAATTTAATAGTAGAATCAATTGCTTGAGATTTTATTTACGATATGTAATCGAATTGAATAGATTTGGGCCATTTGGAGTCGGATACTCGTGGTAAACGTGTGGTCTCAAGTTGATTTTTAGCCGATTCGAGGTAGGTGGCTTGTCTAACTTTGTGTGGGGGAACTTTCCCCTTAGGATGTGATGTTTGGTAATTGAATGCCTTGTACGTGAGGTGACGAGCGCGTACTTGTGCTAATTGTTGAAAATCCGGTTTTACTTTAAATATTTAGACTTAGTTCCTTCTTACCTATTTTATTCTACTTGCAATCATAGTCTATGTTAGCTCAGAAGGGCATGCCTCACTGCCCCAAATTACTTGTTTGCTTAAATTGCTTTCAAATGTACTACGCGAAGTATGTTGGGCTAGAGTCACTTGTTGCCTTGTATTTTTGTACTTTAAATCTGAATGCCTTCTTGTTGTGGCTGCATATTTACTTTGGGACTACAGGACGGTATCCTGGGAGGTTCCCCTGCATATATACTTTGGGACTACAGGACAGTATCCTGGGAGATTCCCCTGCTTATTTACTTTGGGACTATGGGACGGTATCCCGGGAGATCCCCCTTCACTTTGATAGTTGGACTACGGTAGGGTATCCCGAAACATCCTTTGAATATACATGATGGACTACGGGACGGTATCCCAGAAGATCCTTTGAATATACATGATGGACTACGGGACGGTATCCTGGAAGATCATTTGAATACATGATGGACTACGGGACGGTATCCCGGAAGATTCTTTGAATATACATGATGGACTACGGGACGGTATCCCGGAAGATATTTTGAATACATGATGGACTACGGGGCGGTATCCCGGAAGATCCTTTGAATATACATGATGGACTACGGGACGGTATCCCGGGAGATCCTTCAGATATACATATGATGGACTACGGGACGGTATCCCGGTAGATCCTTCGGATATACATATGATGGACTACGAAACGGTATTCCGGGAGATCCTGCTTATTTGCTTTGGGACTACGGGACGGTATCTTGGGAGATCTCCCTGCATATTTATTTTGGGACTACAGGACGAGTATCCCGGGAGATCCCCTGCATATTTATTTTGGGACTACGGGAGGGTATCCCGGAAGATCCTTCGGATATACATATGATGGACTACGGGACGGTATCCCGGGAGATCCACTGGACATTCGAGAAAAGGACTACAGGATGGTATCCTGGGAGATCCTCGTTGTTACCATTGTTTTATGTTGTACATATTCCGGGTTTACTCTATTCTTGTGTTAAGTTATTGCCTTGTTTGACGTGTCTTATTTCAATGTCGTACTCATTATTACCGCCTGTTTTCATATTGTAAATTCTTATTATATTGTTTGATCTCGGTAGGGCCCTAACCTTCCTCGTCACTACCCGACCGAGGTTAGGCTTGGCACTTACTGAGTACCGCTATGGTGTACTCATGCCATTTTCTGTGCATGTTTTTCATGTGAAGATCCAGGTACCTCCACTCAGGCGCACGATCCCCGAGGTTGAGAGATACAACAGATACTTCGAGGTATATCTGCCGCGCCCGCAGACCAGGAGTCTCTATCTTATTCCAATTTTTGTGAAAAGTTTATCCCTCCTTTCATCTGTATAGATATTCTGGAGTTAGAGCAGTGTTTTACATTCTGTTAGCCTGTGGTTCCCGTGAGTTTCCGGGTTTTTGGATGATGTTGTAGACTTTCGTATTATTTTGGGTTGTATATGCCAAGTGGCTTTTATATACAGTCTTCCTTTTAGATTTTTTAGCTTTCTTTTACTTACTTATTTCCGCATTATGTTGTTATGCCGCATTGTTAGGGTTACCTAGTCATAGGGACTAGGTGCCGTCACGACATGTTCACGGAGGGCGAACTAGGGTCGTGACAAATATCTAAGACAAAGATGCATATTTTTCATGTGAATATCGTATCCCTTTTCAAGAAGTTGTCCCAAACTCAAATATTACTTTTTAATTTTGGCACATAATAAACATCTTGAATTAACCTGTGACCACCATTTTTACAGGAGATCAGAATTGTACCTATTACTTCGATTTGAATCTTTGAGGTATCTCCAAAGGACACATTACCTCTCACCGTCTTATTGATATCCACAAGCTAGTCTTCGCATCCACACATTTGATTGCTTGGTCCATTGTCCAAATACCACGAGCTACAATCATCCCTATCTTCTTCTTTGAGTGCCAACAATAATGTCGACTCATCTTCTTCTTTCTTGTTCTCAACATGGTTAGCTTTCTCCTCAACATTTCTACGACATTCCCAAGAGTAATGGCCAAATTTATGACAATTATAACACTCAATTTTTGATATTTCATACCTTTGTCCATTATTTTCTTGGTTGTAGGGACGTCCTCTTCCTCCTCTTTGTCCACGACCATGACCTTTGAATGTTTAGTGGATTTTAATATCATTTTTGAAGTTTTTACCATTACTTATTCCTCTTCCATGACCGCCATGGCCTCGTTCCCGTCCATTCCCTCGATAGCTCTTTTCACCCCCATAATCTTTTAAGAATGCCTGAGTTTTAAGAAGTTTCTCCAGTGGCACTTCTTGTCTCCTTTTGATCTTTTCTTCGTGGGCCTTTAAAGATCCCTCCAATTGCTCCACCATCATAGATTCTAAATCTTTAGACTCCTCAATAACACACACCTCAAAATCAAATTGAGGTGTTAAAGTGCGAAGGATCTTTTCTACCACACGGATATCTTCTATGTCCTCCCCATATGTTCTTAATTTATTCACAATAGTCTTCACTTTTGAACAATAATTTGAAATGCATTCGGATTCTTTCATTTTTAAAACTTCAAAATCAACCCTTAGAGTTTGAAGTTTTAGTTTCCTCGCCTTGTCAACTCCTTGGAGAGAATTTTGTAAAATCCCCCAAGCTTCTTTTGAGGTGGTAGCATATGCCACCTTCTAAAACATGGCATCATCCAAACATAGGTGGATGGGCGTGAGAGCTTGTTGATCCTTCTTCCTTGTCTTTTCCAAGACATCTTTTTTACTTTAAGGCAGAGCTTCCTCATTATCGGGTTTTGCATACCCTCTGTCTAAAATTTCCCACACATCTTTGGAGCCAAGAATTACTTTCATATGTAGATTGTGAGACAGGGGTACTGAAAAGACATCGGACCATTATTCACCATGGCTCTGATACCATGTTGTTGGAAAAATAATATCTCGCCCAGGAATAATATCCACAATAAACAACAATAACACAAGAGAGTAACAAAGACACCAAATCTTTTAACGGGGTAAAATTAATCTCGTTTGCAACGTCGGCTTCAATTTGGACGTTGCCCAACGGGTGGATTGCAAAAATATCCCTTTTTGGGCAATTTTTTGTTAACATAAACTTTTAGTAGTTACTAATTTAGCCCTTTGAAAAACTATAAATACCCCCCNGCAATCAAGTATTTGGCTCTCATTTTTTTTGGAATTTAATTTATCGTATTATTTATTATTTGAAGTTTGAACAATTGAATTTCGAACTTTGAACAATTGACGTTTCTTCGTGGTAACATTGAAGTTGTGAAATCATCAAGTGTTCAATTTATTGCCGAATTCGGTGCATTCCCTCCAACTCTCTCTTATTTACTATTTTATTTGCATGTTTAATTTTACTAGTAGTTAAATTTTCACAATATGTTTAATGCTGCAAAAAGAGTTTGTAATAAGATAACTAGTCAGGATAATCGTGAAAATAGAAAAAGAGATACTACTTCAATATCTGGTAGTAATTTAAATAACTCTACACATGTTTCTGAAACGTTACCTGATAATAATATAGATTATGAACGATTAAAGGAAGATTTCGATATAGAAGATAATGAATTAGAAATTGAACATGAGACACCACTTACACCTAGTAGTGTCGGAATTGGTAGCAGGGATGGTGGTCGTGGTGCTAGTAGTAGACCACATGTGGCCCGAACTACTAATCGGAGAAAAATAACTAAGGTTTGGAATTTTTTTTGACAAAATAGAGAATACTGATAGACTTAGATGCATACTTTGTAAATATGATTTTAAACATAAGACTGGAGGAAAATTAGGGGGGACTGGGACACTTAGTAGACATATAAGAATTGAGCATCCTATAGAATGAGGCTCTGATTGTAACGACTCGCCCGGTCGTTTTGAGCTCTAACACATTCTTCGGTGGTTTGAGAGCATGAGAAGCTTCACTACAGGTATTATGACTTGTATGCATGGCCGGAATTGAATTCTGGGAGTCTTGGAGTTGATTTGTAAAGAGAATTCTCGTTTCAGAAGCTTTAAGTTGGAAGAATCGACTAAGATTGGATCTTTGAGTAATCGACCTCGGAATAAAGATTTGAAGGTTCCATCAGGTTCATATGATGATTTTAGGCTTGGCTGCATTTTCGGATCGGGTTTGGATGATCCGGAAGCATTTCGGTGTCTATTGTGGAAGTTGACATTTTGGAAGAATTTCATAAATTTGGGTTGAAGTGCATTTTAGTGTTATCGATGTCCGTTTGGGATTCTGATTCTGGGAATAGATGTGTATGGTGATTCTGGTATTGGGAGCGCGATTGGAATTCAATTTGGAGGTTCGTAGGTCACTTTGGAGTCGTTTGGCTAAACTTAGAAATTTAAAGGTTTTTTAGAAGTTTGACCGTAACTGGACTTTTTAATATCAGAGACGGATTAGAATTTCGGAAGTTGGAGTAGGTCCGTAATGTCAAATGTGACTTGTGCGTAAAGTTTGAAGTCAATTGGACGTGATTTGGTAGGTTTCAGCATCGAATGAAGAAGCTCGGATTTCTAAAGTTCATCAAGTTCGAATTGGGGTGTGATTCGTGATTTTAGTGTTGTTTGATGTGATCTAAGAGCTCGAGAAAGTCTGTGTTCTATTTTTATACTTGTGCGGGTGTTTGGTTTGGAGCCCCGGGGGCTCGGGTGAGTTTCAGAGTGGCTTCGGGGTATTTGGTGAAGAAATTTGGTTGCTGGTTCTGGTGCGATCTCATTTGCGATGCATGGGTCGCAAATGCGACAATCTCATTTGCAAAGGAAGGCTCGTATTTACGTACTTAGGGCTGCTGAAGGAGGATCACATCTGCGAGGGAGCAATCGCTTTTGTGATGCTGTCCTCCTCGCATTTGCGAGGGTTTTTGTCGCAAATGCGACCAAGGAAGGGGAAGCAGGGGCCTCACATTTGCGTTGAATTTGTCGCAAATGCGACCATCGCAATTGCGAGCCAGAGGAAGGAAATGCGACTTCTGCATCTGGTGCAAAGGCTTTTATTCCGAGATTTAGCTTTTCCCTCTTTTCTCACTTGGTCTTAGGCGATTTTTGAGAGCAATTGAGAAGGGGTTCCATCATCATCAAGAGGTAAGTGATTTCTTCTAGTTATGAGTTAATACATGGATTATATATGGATTTAAACATGTAAATTAGTAGAAGTTTTGGGATATTGAAGCAAACATAGAAATTAGTATTTTTGAATTTTGACCACGAATTTTGGCATGGAATTGGAAATAAATTATATTTTGAGTTCATGGGGTTATGGGTAAAGTTTAACTTCGAATTTTTTTGAAATCCGGGCAAGTGGGCCCGAGGGTGATTTTATCGACTTTTCGAACGAAGTTGGAAAATTGTTGTAAATAGGATTATGTTGAATATGTATATATTTATGGAACTTCTCAATATTTTACTAGTTTTGGGGCGTCGAGCCGTGATTTGAGTTGTTTGAAGGGCTTGGGAGCCGGTTATGGAACTTCAGAGCGAGGTAACTCTCCTTTATAACCTTGTAAGAAGGAATTAGCCCCATAGGTGAACTAAATTATTATGTGCTTCTGTTTGTGGGGGCGACATATGAACGAGGTGATGAGAGTCCGTGCGTAGCTATTAGCTATGCCTATGTCCGGGTAGTTTTAGGCTTACATCATGCCTTATTGATATTGTTATTGATTTATGTTTATTGTTTGCCTTGAGAGGGAGCGAGATTGAGTTTGCTTATTAAATGTTTTGACGGGAATTGGAATTGAAGAACATAAGATTTAAAACGTTTCGTTTGAACTTCGTAATTTCGAAAGGAATTGAGGAATATTGTAAGAACTTAAGGAATTTATGTGTAACCGTGTCGCATGTATGTTTCACGAGCAGGGTAATTTCCTTAAAAAGCTACAAGCTGAATTTCCCTTATTTTGAAAAGAATCAAGAAAGAGATATGATTTTAATGTTAAATTTATACTTGACCGCGTCAAATGTATGATTCGCGAGCAGGGTATTTCCTTCTACTACTCTTATGGGATCGAGTCGTTCGCCTCGGCAGGATTTATGTACCACACTTCATAGGAGCGGGTCGTTCGCCTCGGCAGGTTAATAAATGCATCTATGGTTCGCGTCGTTCGACCCTCGGCAGTGCACAATTTACTTTTATGTTGGATCGGGTCGTATGCCTTAGCATTTCCTATTTTTATATATATATATATATATCCTCATGGAATCGTGCGTAATATTAGCCAATGTATCAGAGGGTTTTTCCCCTGATTTGAATTATGACCACCTCTTTGATGCAATCCACTATATCTATGTATATGCTCCGGTTACGAAGGGAACTTGCTAGATGAGAGCTGAGTAAATTGTAAAGAGGGGAATTGTACCATGTAGTTAATACTTGTTTGTTTCATATATTTACTCCATTTCATAATTATTCATTTCTTTACAGTACTTGGTATTATTGGACCACTAGTAAGTGTCGGAGTTGACCTCTCGTCACTACTTTGTTGAGGTTAGACGGGATACTTTTTGGGTACGTGTTATTTTCGTACTCATACCACACTTGCTGTACATTTTGATGTACAGGTACATGTATGGGTAGTAGCCTTATAGGCACAGCAGCATGGTTGATACGGGGCCTTAGGTGAGCTGTATCTTATGAGACGATCCGCAGCCAACAGAGTCTCCTTCATAGTACTTGTATCTTCCTTTCTGTCTAAATTTTTACTACGGACAATTATTGTATTTTATTTTACTTCCTAGTAAATGCTCATGCACTTGTGACACCGGGTTCTGGGATGATAATGGGATATTTCGTATTGAAATTTTAAAACATTAATATTATTCCTTAAAGTTTATTTGTTACTAGTTAAATTTGAAAAAAATTTATGTTTCTCGTAAATACTAAAATGAGAATTTAATTAACTATTTAGTGTTGGCTTGCCTGACAGTGGTGTCCGTCACCTTCACGACCTTTTTATAGATTTTGGGTTGTGACAACATGGTATCAGAGCACTAGGTTCCCTTAGGTCTCAGGAGTCATGAGAAAGTCTAGTAGAGTCTTGCGGGTCGGTAGGGAGACATTTGTACTTATCTTCGAGAGGCTACAGGTCTGTTAGGAGCACTTCCCTTATTGATTTCTCATCGTGCAGTTTGATTCCTTTGAGGCTTGTTCCTTCATATCTTTTCCATTCCATCTTATGTGACGTGAAGCGCTTACTATAAATCAGGAATTGAGGAATTGTAATGGTACTGCAGATGTGGTACAGTATGTTTCTCCCTGTGTATTTGATGGGGTTATTGTCTCGCCTTGCGGAAGGTCGTTCTATCATTTCAGCTCAGTGTCAGTATTTTATTTCCGATGGAGGAAAGGCAACCGGACTATGAATGTTCAGGTTTGGGTTGATGGAGCAACGAGACTTGGTGTTTTCAAGTGTGGTGGAATTTTCATATATGATGAGGTATCGTCGTCCTTGATTGAATGTGTTAAGTTCGGCCGGTGTTATGGTCTTCTTCAATTTGCCTCGGGGCACGGTATGGTGAAATGGTTCTTGAGCTACAGTTGTCAGAGACAATGGAGTATAGCAAATACAGAATCGAATTGGCGCTTCTAGTATTGATGGCTCGAGGAAGACGAACTTCTAAGAGGTTTAAAGTTAGTGGCGACATGTTGGTTTAAGTGATTCAGAGATAGATTTTTATTTTAGGGCAACAACTGGGCAACAAATGATGAGGAATGACATGTGGGAGAGTGGAAAAGTAGCGTATGGGTTCAGTGGCAGGATCACTACTCACCTGGAGGAAATTTTAGAGTGATTTGGGAATTTTAGTGGGCGGTGATTGGGTCCACGGGCTTAATTTGAAATATCAACTATTATATGGCGGAAGATTGGATGCAACAGAAAGCAGTTACTTGGTATGAAAAAGGATGCAATATAACTTGAATTGGAAGATATTGTCGCATTTAGTTGATGTCCATAAGGAGTGAACAGACTGGTTCAGGTTGTGAATGAGAAGTGACTCATGATGGGTTATTGATGTCGTAGTGGTTGTACCCCGTGTAGCAACGTTGGGAGAGGTCGACATGTAATTATCACAGGTGGGCTATCTCCTGTGAGCGGGTCAGCGGTCGAGTGGTTGGAGAAGCTTCTGCGAAGGACATTATCGACTATCCAGTAAGAGGTCGAATATGTGGATGCTGCTAGAGATTCAGAGTGTTCGTGAATTGCTAACAAAAGGATTTCAAGAAATTCGGCGGGTTGGTTGTATCAAGATCATGTCGTCAACGAAGAAAGAATCTTGGTGGGTTCCAGAGTGGTGTAATGGTAGCTTCAAGCTAAGTGGAAGAGTCCCACCGCCTACGATTGGGTTGCATGGTTATCTACTTGTGAGGTTTCGGGTTATCGGCGTATTGGTGAGTTAATACAGCTAAGGGAAAGGAAACATCAATGGTGATTTGAGCAAAGGATTGAGGAATGTGTTCTATATTGGGTGGCGCGCCCCCTTTTTCCTCGCGGAGTCTGAGGTTTCGAAATTTTTGAGACAACTCCATTCCTTTTGGGATGGGATTTGAAGTTTGAAGATTTTCCACCTAACGGGTTAAGATGCGTTAGGGCACCTAGAGCAATTAACTCATGAAACTAGTTTGCATCACCAAAGATCGGGTAAGGGCTCGAAATTACCTTGAGGGGAAGGTGTTAGGCACCCCTCGAGGTCCACAACGGTGGGTCCTGGCCGAACTTAATTAAGCGAATTAGTCTTAAATAAAAATACAGCAATTAGACAACTGTTATTTTAAAAAAAAAAAAGAATTAAAGGGGTCCTAAGTTTTTTAGCCTATAGGATCATTTCTATGCAATACTTGGTAAATTTCCCCAGGTTGGGGTGCTATACATAGTATTAGCGCACAGGTCATCATCTCCTTTTACTACCCAATTACTACCTTTCAGTTGTTACTTAAAACGTTCTAGTAGCTTCTAACTCGTTCCTTATGCGTGCACTACCCGTCCCTTACCTATAGTCACAGAGGTGTTTAGGACCTCTATTTAAGGTGGTTCTAGACTCACATATGTTGCTTAAAATGAGAAAACTAAGCGATAAACAAAAGTCAAGTAGGACTGTCACCTAAAGAGCAAATAGGAGGCTCATGTTAACCTCCACAAGTAAACAAAAACAAGTGCACGCTATTCAAACAAACAATCTTTTAAGATCCTATAGTCAGGATGTCCAGATGAGCATAAGCAAAATATATAACAGACTTACCAAAGCGAGCAGTGCTACCTTTCAGTTTGCCTACAGATTTTGTTAAAAAACTCTGAATCTGGGCAGCTTTCAGGCAGAACTAAATCACAGTTCTTTTTAGCCCCAGAATTCCTATAAGTTTGCCTAAATGATTGTCACGCCCCAAAACTGAGGGACGAGACCGGCGCTTAACCGGATGAACCTGGCCAAGTGGACCTGGATTGACTTTCCTACCCAACGCATTACCCCGTGCTCATAATATACAATATTCCATAGGAAGTAGCTAATTAAAGATTGAGCATGGATTTACAACTTAAGTTCATTTCTTCTTTAACATTTTAACAGTTGATAATCCCAAAAACATACAAGTTACATACAACATTTCCAATGCGATCCACGATCACGAGTGAATACAACTGCCGCCCAATATATATATATATATATACTACCCACCTCGTGGCTACGGAGCCTCTAAGAGTACTACGAGTTTATAAAGAATTTCCGGTAACAAGGCCCCGGCTATACCTTTTACAACATGAGCAAAAGAGAATGATATAGTCCACACACGGCCCCAAGAGGAAATGGGGCTCACCACAACTGCTGAAGAGATGAAGAGGAGGCACCACTAACTGCGGGTTGAGCTACGTGCTATGGAACCACCTACATCCATATAAAATATGTAGCGCCCCCAGAAAAAGGGACGTTAGTACCATGGAATAGTACTAGTATGTATGAAAAAGATTTACTCCAAGTAAAATCAAACAATACACAGATAAGAGACAGTCAAAGAAACCAAACAAATACTGCACAAAGATACAGAAAACACAAATGAGAGTTCTACAGTTTCTTATTTCAATTGCTCTCTGTTGCGGCGCACAACCCGATCTCATCTTACCATCATATTCCACCCTTATTACTTCTATTGCGGTGTGAAACCCGATCCCACCATACAATTCTGTTGCGGTGTGCAACCCGATCCCCCCGTACAATCACATTACGCCCTTATTACTTCTGTTGCGGCGTGCAACCCGATCCCACCTTACAATCACATTACACCCTTATTACTCCGCAACCTGATCCCACCTTACAATCATATTACACCCTTATTACTTATGTTGCAGCGTGTAACCCGATCCCACCTTACAATCATATTTGATAGCAACATCAATCAATCAATTCAATCACAAGGATTTTCAGCATCAAGAATATACATTCGTGACAACCAAATAACCAAGTGAAATCAAGACCATAGTCATCTTTACCAAACAGTGAGTCATATACGGCATACCATCAACGTATAGTTCAATTAGATAAATCCACAATTCCTTTCCATTACTTGCCACACAACATTTAGCACTTAGATACATTCAACAATTTTATTCGTTATAAATTTCTTTCATTTTGCCTCACATCCTCTCATACTGATGTATTCAACATTTAACGAGCTTTGTACATGATACAATAAGCATAAGAAATCACCTTTTCACAATCTCATATAGCATGGTGGCCTGGTAATCAATTAGGACAATCAGAGAATAGAATCTTACGCCTCAGCACATTAGAACAATCGATTCACATATGCATATGCCAGAAACTCATACCGAATGCTCGGACACCAACAAGGTGACTCTACGAAGATTAAAGTTAGCCATACATACCTTGAGTCAATAATTCCCCTTTAATATCTATTCCAAAACATCGGACCTTCTAACGCCTTCAATCTAATTTACAATGTCACACATTCAAACTTAAAGTTAGGAAACGTGAACTCATTTGGGAATTTTATCAAATACTATGTGGTCCTTTAGATTAACTAGCCCCCTTTTTAGTGAAAGATTGCCCTAGCCTACTTCCTTTTGCTAGATTATAGAAGATTATTCACATGCATGCAAGGTTTTAGCTCTTATCTTCAAGAACCAATTAATGTGTGTTCCATTTCTTTTAACCAAAACCTGAGAATTTGGGGAAATGGGGTGAAGAATTACCTCTTATGGTGAAGAAGATGACGACTACTCGATTAATTCCAGGCCTGAGTAGAGATTGAGGATCAATTTGGGCAAGATGGGGACTTCTCTCACTAGAACCCACTCTCACCTCTCTATATTAATCAGATAGCCTTTAAAAATAAAGGGGAGGGGTGTTTTATAAAGTTGGGGGTCGGGTATGAAGGGGAGGGGTGTTTTATCAATCTAGGGGTCGGGTATTAAAATTAGAAATTAGAAGCCAGAAGCAGGTATGCGGTCAGGAGTGCGATTGCATTCCTGTTATGCGGTCCGCATACCTGTCGCATAAATGGCCTTCAGCTGGGCCAAAAAGAGATGCAGACTTCCCAGGTATGCGACCACTATGCAGTCTGCATAGCTGTTATACAATCGCATAGTGCGTCGCATAACTCCCTTCGCAAAAATCAAGGTGCAAGAATGCGAACACTATGCGGCCTGCATCGTGAAATGCGATCGCATTCTAGGCCGCATAGTTGTCCTCAAAATGGACAGCAAACTGTCCAAGTATGCGAGCAATATGTTGTCTGCATACCTGATCTGCGATCGCATAGTGGACCGTAGACCTGCGCAAATCTGGAAGATTATATCTTTTAAGTCCTTGGGTACTTTTTACTCCACAAGGGTCCGCTTTTAAGAATTTCAATTTTTATAACCACATGGGAACCCTAAACCCCCAAATTTTTACTAACTCCGATATTTCCTGAATATTTTGCCAGAGTTTCCTTTGTAATTAGGCCTATCTACCTGTTAGAGAGCCCCCAAAACACATTTTAACCAATTCCACACATTTTCAGTTACTCTATCAACTTGCACATAATCCGGTCATTTCAACAAGTTGCATATAATTCAATTACTTCCACAAGCCACACATAGTTCAGTTAACTCCACAAATTTGCACATAATTCAACTATTACAATGAGTTGCACGTTTTTCAGCTATTACAATGAGTTGCACATATTTCAGCTATTTCAAGGAGTTGCACATGATCCAACTAATCACAACAACATATACATTTATGGCACAAAGTTTGAGAAGTCAAAATAGTAGGGTAATTAGGGGAGTGGAGTGTTCTTGCACAAAATTTGACACCATTGTAATTGCTTAGAGATGACAACTTTCAAAACCACTACTGGACTTATTCAAACAAGTGGGGATATTTCTCTTTCATTTCATTTTCCGCTTCCCACGTGGCTTCTTCGACTTGTTGACTCCGCCATAATACTTTGACCGAAGCGACCTCTTTGTTTCTCAACCTACGAACTTGCCTACCAAGAACAGCAACCGCAACATCTTCATATGACAACTTTTCATTAATTTCAATGGTCTCAACCGGCACGATGACATATGGATCTCCAACTACCTTCTTCAGCATGGACACATGAAACACCGGGTGCACTAATGACATCTCAAGGGGCAATTACAGCCTATACACCACCTGTCCTATCCTTTGAGAAATCCTATATGGCCTGACATACCTTGGGCTCAATTTCCCTTTCTTCCCAAATCGCATCACTCCTTTCATGGGAGACACCTTCAAGAATACCCAATCATTTACTTGAAACTCCAAATCTCTTCGGCGAACGTCCGCATAGGATTTCTGACGATTCTGAGCAGTCTTTATCCTCTCCTGAAGGACTCTAACTTTTTCCATAGCTTGGTGCATAAGATCCGGTCCTAGCAGTTCTGCCTCACCAACCTCGAACCATCCAATCGGAGACCTACACCTCCTACCGTACAATGCCTCAAATGGGGCCATCTGAATACTAGCATGGAAACTGTTATTATAAGCAAATTCTATAAGCGGCAAGTGATCATCCCAGCTACCCTTGAAATCTAATACACAAGCCTGTAACATATCTTCAAGCGTCTGAATGGTCCGCTCTGCCTGACCGTCCGTTTGCAGGTGAAAAGTTGTGCTGAGATTTACCTGCGTACCCAAACCTTGCTGAAACTTCTTCCAAAAGTTAGTTGTGAACTGAGCCCCTCGATCCGAGATAATATATTGAAGTGCCATGGAATCTGACTATTTCTTTGATATACAACTGAGCATACTGTTCTGCAGTATCAGTGGACTTTACTGGCAAGAAATGCGCTGACTTCGTGAGCCGATCAAAAATCACCCAAATTGAGTCGAACTTGCGCTGAGTGCTGGGTAACCCTACCACGAAGTCCATATACATTTCCACATTGGTATTTCCATAAGCTGCGTCAACCGATCGGCCCTCTAATCCTCGGCCTTCACTTGTTGACAATTTGGACACCTAGCCTCTGCCAAAACTCTCTCCCGAAGATCATCCACATCCGGAACATATAGCCTCCCTTGGCACCGCAAAACACCGTCATCATTGTCGAGTGAAAATGATGTAGCCTTGTGATTTAGAATTTCTTCTCTCAACCGTGCCAAAGCTGGATCCCTGAATTGCTTTCCCTTGACTTCCGCTACAAAGAAGACTCCGCTGCATTATGCACCACGACATTCCCTTCATCTGAGGCCGAAAGACATACCCCCAGACTGGCCAACTTATAAACCTCCCGAGCCAAAGGCCTCTGATCTGCTTCCAAATGAGCCAAACTACCCTTGGATTTCCGATTAAGAGCGTCGGATACCACATTCGCCTTTCCTGGATGGTACAAAATATTCCATATCATAATCCTTGAGAAATTCTAACCACCTTCGCTGCCTTAAGTTCAACTCCTTCTACTTGAATAAATACTGAAGACTCTTGTGGTCTGTAAACACGTCCACATGGACCCCATAAAGAATTGCCACCAGATCTTCAATGCAAACACAACCGCCGTGAGCTCCAAATCATGCGTCGGGTAATTCTTCACATGATTCTTGAGCTTCCTAGAAGCATATGCTATTACCTTGCCACATTGCATCAACACACACCCCAAACCAACCCTTGAAGCATCACAATACACCACAAACCCTTCTGAACCTTCCGGCAAGGTCAACACTGGCACCGAACTCAATCTTGATTTCAATTCATGAAAACTCTTTTCGCAAGCATCGGACCACTGAAACTTAACCGCTTTCCGCTTCAGCTTAGTCAATGGGGAGGCGAGGGTAGAGAATCCCTCCACGAACCTCCAATAATATCCAGCCAAACCCAATAAACTGTGAATCTCTGTCGGGGTCGTTGGCCAAGGACAATCCTTTACCGCTGCAATATTTTGGGGATCAACCTGAATCCCTTCCCTGGAAACAATATGGCACAAAAAGGTGACTGATTCTAGACAAAACTCACATTTTGAAAACTTTGCATACAATTGGTGCTGATGAAGAGTCTGCAGAATTTCCCTGAGGTAATTAGCATGATCTTCCTGACTTCGCGAATAAACAAGGATATCGTCAATGAAGACAATCACAAAAGAGTCAAGAAACAGTTTGAAAACCCGATTCATAAGATCCATAAAAGCTGCTGGGGCGTTGGTTAGCCCAAAAGACATTACCAGAAATTCAAAGTGCCCATATCGAGTCTTGAAGGTAGTCTTAGGAATATCCTGCTCCCTGATCTTTAACTGGTGATACTCGGACCACGAATCAATCTTTGAGAAGAACTTAGCACCTTGCAGATGGTTGAACAAATCATCTATCTGAGGCAATGGGTATTTGTTTTTTATGGTGACCATGTTGAGCTACCAATAATGAATACACATCCAAAGCGATCTGTCTTTCTTTCTGACAAAAAGAACCGGTGCGCCCCAAGGCGACACACTTGGCCAAATGAAACCCTTTTCTAATAGATCTTTCAATTATTCTTCTAACTCTCTCAATTATGCTGACGCCATTCGGTAGGGCGGAATAGATATTGGCTGCGCATCTGGCAATACATCAATCTCGAAATTGATCTGCCTATCTAGTGGAATTCCAGGAAGCTCGTCCGGAAATACTTCAAGAAATTCATTCACAACAGGCACAGATTCGGGAGCAGGCACCCTTGAAGTGGTGTCCGCAACTCGGACTAGATGGTAGATGCACCCTTTTCTGATCATCTTTGAAGCCTTAAGGTAGGAAATAAGCCTACCTCTTGGCACAACATTATTCCCCTTCCATTCAATAGTTGGTTCCTTAGGAAACTCGAGCCTCATAATTCTGGTTCGTCAGTCGAGTTTAGCATAGCACAAATAGAGCCAATTCATCCCTATAATTACATCAAAATCTACCATTTCTAACTCAATAAGATCGGCCGTGGTATCCCGACCACGCAGCATGACAACATAAATCCTATAGACTCGTACGGCCGTAATAGAATCACCAACCAGAGTCGACACAGAGAACGACTCGTGAACCTGTTCGAGTTCTATCCCAAAACTTAAAGTAATAAATAGAGTAACATATGACAAAGAAGACCCGGGATCAATATCATAAACATCATCCGACTGAACAGTCAGAATACCTGTGACAACATCTGGAGAAGCCTCCGCACTCTGGCGATCACTCAAAGCATAGAACCGACTGGGTCCCCCTTGACCGCGTGCTCTACTCCTAACAGCGCCGCGCCCTGCTGGAGCTGGAGGGCTGCGGGATAGAGAGCGTGCTGAAGATGTAGCGGCTGAAGAACTGGATGGCTGAGCAGTGCCCCTACCCGTGCCCTGACTGGGTGCACGACAGTCCTGCTGAACATGGCCCCTCACTCCACATCTATAGCATACCGGGATATCCATGTAACAAGGCACGTAATAAAACCTCCCACACTTAGGGCATGGGGCCCTCTGCTGCTGCTGGAACCTCCCACCTGAATGATCCGGCTGATGGAACCTCCCACCTGAACGACCCGGCTGATGGAACCTCCTACTGTCTGAACTTGGTCATAAGCGACCTCCCTACTAATAACTTTTCCCTAATGGCGGCACACTAGCTGAGGACTGAGCATAGGACCGAGATGACCCTGATGACCCTATCCCAAAGGCTGATCTCCCTCCTCCAACTGAACTACCAGGGTTGCCCCCTGATCGGGCCCTACTACTACTCTCCCTCTCCATTCTTATCTTTATTTTCTGAGCCTTCGTAGCCTGGCGAATCCAACGAACTCTAGCCTCCATAGTAGAGACCATGTGAACATCATATTTGGACAAGCGCACGAACTCCATATGATACTCCCACACACTCATGTTCCCCTGCTTAAGGGCCTCAAACTCTGTAGCATGGGCTGCCATAATCTCGATAGGAAAAAATGATCCATGAAAGCACCTACAAACTCATCCCACCTCGCCGGAGGGTTCCCCTCCCCACGAGAATCCTCCCATATTTCTAACAACGAATATTTCGCTCCCTTCAGACGATAGGAAGCCAACTCAACCCCCTCTGTCTTAGTAGCCCTCATAACTCGGAGGGTCTTGTACATCTCATCAATGAACTCCCGAGGATCAGCCTCAGGGTCGGTGCTTGTGAACTCTGGAAGGGCTAACCGCAGAAACTGGTTGACCGTGGAACCTAAAGAATCCCCTTGCTCACTAGAGGATGCAGGGGAAACAATTGATCTTTGGGCCTGGAAGGCCACTAGCTGAGTCAACATCTGAATAGCTCCCCTGAGGTCCCCATCGGAAATATCGGGACCGGAAGCTGGGACTGAGGAAAGATCAGTAACATCAGCGGGAGGGATTTCAGCACCCTCCGCGGGAGAAGGAATAGGAATAGTCTGGCCTGGAGTGGAGGAGTCAGGCTGATTTGTGGACGGGGAATCACTTGCACCCGCACTATCAACTGGAGAATTTATGACCAATCCTAGGGTGGCATTGGCCTCTAGGCCGAGTCGAGCTCTTTTCTTAGGTGCCATTTACTAAAAATTGGAACAATGCACGAATTAGAGATAGACAACCTCACCTTCCACCATGTCGCACGATACAAAATAATAATAAAGGGTATTTTTTAAATGTCCATGCAGCCTCCTAATTATAGATGTGGTCGACAACACATCGATAAGAAGGGCTCTACTAGACACAGCTCCGAGACATCCTAGGACACTTTTAAAAATCTTAGGCTCTGATAGCAAGTTTGTCACGCCCCAAAACCGAGGGACGAGACTGGCACCTAACCAGATGAACCTGGTCAAGCGGACCTAGATTGCCTTTCCTACCTAACACATTACCCCGTGTTCATAATATACAATATTTCATAGGAAGTAGCAAATTAAAGATTTAGCATGGTTTTACAACTTAAGTTCATTTCTTATTTAACATTTTAACAGTTGATAATCCCAAAATAATACAAGTTACATACAACATTTCCAATGCGATCCACGATCACGAGTTAATACAACTGCCGCCCAAAATATACATATATACTACCCACCTCGTGTCTACAGAGCCTCTAAGAGTCCTAGAAGTTTACATAGACTTGCCGGAAACAAGGCCCCGGCTATACCTTTTACAACATGAGCAAAAGAGAATGATATAGTCCACACACGGCCCCGAGAGGAAATGGGGCTCACCAGAACTGCTGAAGAGATGAAGAGGAGGCACCACTAACGGCGGGATAAGCTACCTGCTATGGAACCACCTACATCCATATAAAAGATGTAGCGCCCCCGACAAATGGGACGTTAGTACCATGGAATAGTACTAGTATGTATGAACAAGCTTTACTCCAAGTAAAATCAAACAATACATAGATAGGAGACAGTCAAAGAAACCAAACAAATACTGCACAGAGATACAGAAAACACAAATGAGAGTTCCACAGTTTCTTATTTCAATTGCTCTCCTGTAGCGGTGCGCAACCCGATCCCTTCTTACCATCATATTTCACCCTTATCTCTTCTATTGCGGCGTGCAACTCGATCCCAACGTACAATTCTATCGCGGCGTGCAATCCTATCCCACCTTACAATCACATTACGCCCTTATTACTTCTGTTGCGGCGTGCAACCCGATCCCACCTTATAATCACATTACACCCTTATTACTTCTGTTGCAGCATGCAACCCGATCCCACCTTGCAATCATATTACACCCTTATTACTTCTGTTGCGGCGTGCAACCCGATCCCACCTTATAATCACATTACACCCTTATTACTTCTGTTGCGGCGTGCAACCCGATCCCACCTTACAATCATATTTGATTTATGTTGTGGCATGCAACCCGATCCCATCTTACAATCATATTTGATAGCAACATTAACCAATCAATTCAATCACAAGGATTTGCATCATCAAGAATATACATTCGTAACAACCAAATAACCATGTGAAATCAAGTCCATAGTCATCTTTACCAAATAGTGAGTCATATACGGCATACCATCAATATATAGTTCAATTAGATAAATCCACAATTCCTTTCCATTAGTTTCAACACAGCATTTAGCACTTAGATACATTCAACAATTTGATTCGTTATCAACTTCTTTCGTTTTGCAGCACATCCTCTCATACCGATGCATTCAACATTTAACGAGCTTTGCACATGATAGAATAAGCATAAGAAATCACTTTTTCACAATCTCATATAGCATGGTGGCATGGTAATCAACTAGGACAATCAGGGAATAGAATCTTACGCCTCAGCACATTAGAACAATCGATTCACATATGCATACGTCAGAAACTCATACCGAATGCTTGGACACCAACAAAGTGACTCTACGAAGATTAAAGTTAGCCATACATACCTCGAGTCAAAATTCCCCATTAATATCTATTCCAAAACACCAGACCTTCTAACTCCTTCAATCTAATTTACAATGTCAAATATTCAAACATAGAGTTAGGAACCTTGAACTCATTTGGGAATTTTATCAAATATTATGTGGTCCTTTAGATTAACTAGCCCCTTTTTAGTGAAAGATTTCCCTAGCCTACATCTCTTTGCTAGATTATAGAAGATTATTCACATGCATGCAAGGTTTTAGCTTTTATCTTCAAGAACCAATTCATGTGTGTTCCATTTCTTTTAACCAAAACTTGAGAATTTTGGGAAACAGGGTGAATACTTACCTCCTATGGTGAAGAAGATGATGACTACTCGATTAATTCCAGGCCTGAGTAGAGATGGAGGACCAATTTGGGGAAGATGGGGACTTCTCTCACTAGAACCCACTCTCACTTCTCTCAATATTAATCAGATAGCCTTTAAAAATGAAGGGGAGGGATGTTTTACAAAGCTAGGGGTCAGGTTTTAAAATTAGAAATTAGAAGCCCGAAGCAGGTATGCGGTCAGGAATGTGATCGCATTCCTGTTATGCGGTCTGCATACCTGTCGCATAAATGGCCTTCAGCTGGGCCAAAAAGAGAAACAGACTGCCCAGGTATGCGACAACTATGCGGTATGCATACCTGTTATGCAATCTCATAGTGCATCGCATAACTCCCTCCGCAAAAATCAAGGTGCAAGAATGCAACAACTATGCGTCCCGCATTGTGAAATGCGATCGCATTCTAGGCCACATAGCTGTCCTCAAAATGGACAAAAAACTGTCCAAGTATGCGACCAATATGCAGTCCGCATACCTGATCTGCAATCGCATAGTGGACCGCAGACCTGCGCAAATCTGGAAAATTATATTTTTTAAGTCCTGGGGTACTTTTTACTCCACAAAGGTCCGTTTTTAACAATTTCAACTGTTATAACCACATGGGAACCCATTCGGGCATTGTTTTAGACTTGAAATTTTACGGGTCTTTACAATGATAACCAGAACAGAATCATGTAGGCATCGTATCTACAACTATTAACTCATAAAGGCATGATTTCTAAGTGTTCGAACGGATTCGTTTATTTCCTATAGACATGCTTTTTAGTTTACAGAATTAGTTAAATTCCAATAGGCAAGCTTTCTAGGTGCTGAAACTGATTTATTTATTTGCTGTAGACATGATTTCCAGGTGTTGAAACTGATTTCACCCTATAGGTATGATATCTAAATTGACTTTTATATCTCCTACTGGCATGACATCTATGTGAGCAGGAACTTTAAACAAATTTCCATGAAAGTGTATTAAGTTACACAAATAAGATGTTATATACATGATCTCTAATGCACATTGCGATTTGAAAATATGCATAAAACATGGGTTCTTGATGCAGAATTGATAAATGACCTATAAATAGGATTTCTAGAATTCAAAATATGAAACTTCAGATTTTAAACAGCGAGGAAAGATCCTATGGGCATGATTTCTAATGGTATGCACATAGAGAATCACCACAACAAACTCTAGGCATGATTTCTACCCGAACCTGACAAAGATATATAACTATCCCTCCCCAGCTTCTACTAATAACACCGTATCTGTTTTTTAAAAGGATTACTACATTATTACGGACCAATATGAATGAACTACGCAAAGTTATTCATTACACTATAGAGAGCCTTGGAAAGCCCAACATCAACTTGGAAGCCAAGCCTTCAAGCAAGCAAGTCTGATGTCCACAAGTAGTCCATCCATAATACACAAAATGGGCTTCTGGAATGTCAAAGTTTCCAAGGGCCTCAGGGACCCCGTGCAATGCTCACACTAGAACCTTTCTCAAAGAAACAGTTGTACAAGATTGGAAGACCAGCGTAGTGTGTCAGAGTTCGGAGGAGTCTCATGGACCCTAGCAGTGCTCACACTGGGGGTGGTAGGATCCTAGATAACTAAGAGTAGAAGTTTAAAAATGATATATAATGGTAGGGAATAGTTTTAGGAAAAACAGTTTGATGTTAGAAATAAATAGGTTCAGACCACATGATTGCAAATAGAACTGGATCAACAAACAAATCCATAGTTTTAAACAGATTAGCACTTATTCAGACTAAGCATTCATACTGGTATTTAAAGTGATTTGCAAAGAACAAGGACACTTTGAACTAACAACAGGATTGGCTACACATATTTATAGTATCTAAACATGTTTAGAATAGGAAAATTTATAGTTGAATCATACAACATTGCTGAAGATTACTCAATTCATTAATTACCATTAGGTAAGGCCATATAGGCATGTACTAAACAGAAACGTACTGAAGCTTGAAGTATCTATGCAAACAAACACATAGAACAGGAACCAAAGCACATTAGTCTAAAAAGAAGTAAACAAAAACCACATATCATATGGAAACAGGCTAAGGTAAGCACAAAGAACAGAGTAGGTTGATAGGAATTGAGGCATGCTAGTTGAGAGAGAAATAAACAGGAACTATGTGGAAAACATAAACATATCGAGTTTTGGAAACATACTATTCATATAACCCACATGGAACAGCACAAGATAATATGAACTAAGGCATAGTAGTTGAGAAAGAGATGGTCAGGAATCAGATATCAAAACAGAAGCATGTTGAGGTCTATAATAAACAGACTATATGGCATATGAAGTAGAACATGATAACACAAATTGAGGCATACCAGTTAAGGAGATAGCAAACAGGAAGGTGAAGACAATTTGAATCCCAAGAGTCCAGTGCAGCAAATCAAAGAACATAAGTTGTGTGAGTGTAAGTATACAAGTAAAAGTGTGTGCTTGTAAGCGTAAGTGTGTGTGTGTGTGTAGGAGTTTTCTTGTATTTTTAAAATCAGAATAGCGAAAGGTTTATATAGCATTCAGTAGAATAAAACAAATAAGGTAGGAAAATCAAGAGTTCACAAATAACGTATGCAAATCAATCAACCAGTTAATTAAGGCTAAACCCAATCAATTAATAAGACAGATTCCGGGGAAATATCACTTAAATTAGGGGGAATCTCATACGAAATCAGTTAGCAAGCAGGATTGAAGTTAAATAAGGTAAAAAATAAATCTAAAGACCCTTTATAGGTCGGTCTAGGTAATCGATACCCAGAGATTAGGCCAGCAGCGTAATTAAATGAGGCAGTACCAATTATGAGTCACATATAAGGAAAGAATAAATAAAAAATCTTTCAGAGCGATATCAATTTGAGAAGAAGCACAATTCCAGACCCTCATTAAGCACGTAAATCAATTAATTAATTAACTTAACATAGCCAAAGTGAACGGGCAAGAAAAGTGAGATAAATAATCGAATAATGGAAAACCTTAAGCATATCGAAACACAGAGATAAAACTCAAGCAAAGCAATTAGTCGAACAGTAAAGAAGAAAGTCCGGAATTGAGCATTTAAACATTTTTTAATACGTTTGCAGAAATCCTATTGAGAATCCAATCCTTAGCTTTAGGGAAAAAAGAAATCGGTTGATAATAGTGGTAAAAACGAAAGATTATTAAAGGAAAACCATTAAAAAACTCCAAACACTTCAAATCCAAAGAGATCTGAACCTATTTGGCCAGAAATAGCTAGGTTTGAACAAAAATAAACAGAGCTAGAAAAAATCGAGTTTTAGACCGGAGATTTGAAGCCAAGAAAGCACGAAAAACTACAATACTCACAAACAATGGGTGAATACAGAAGTATTCACCAAGAGATTGAGGGACTCGAACCAGGTCTATTCGAATCTCTTTGAGATTTTGTTAGATAACATGAAAGTCGAACACCCAGTAGAGATAGGAGACTAGATAAGGCCTAGAATCAAAGGGGGTTCAGGTGACGGTGGGTTAGGGTTAGGGGGAGGTTGAGAGAGAAGAGAGGAGGAAGGGATTTAGGGGTGGCTGATTTGATAGAATGAGAAGGGTTTAGGGGTTATGGGTTAATTAAAAATGGTAAGAAATATCCTGCACCGTTGATCTTTGAGACCAACGGTCGGGGTTTAATATGGGGGTTGGGCGGGTTTAAAGAATCGGGTTATTGGGTTGGGTTATGGGTTAATGGGTTTATTTAAATGGGCTGGGGTAGTAATTTGGGCCAGTTTCGAAAAAACTATCAAATTAAAAGAGGCTATTTGTCAAAATACCCAATTAACTTGATAAAATAATTTATAAAAATAGCTAATAAATGATTAAAATGTTATTCATGCATAAAAATAATTTCTTAATATTATAAAAATATAGAAGGTCATTTTGTTGTAAAATAAAGTAATTATGCACATATAGGCTATTATTGCAAAGTTATTGCAATTATAACCTAAGAAAAATGTAAATACGATTGTTCAAGAAATAATTAAAGTTAAATATAAATATAAATATAAATGTTAAAATTAAGCGATAAAATTATCATAAACCATTTGTGATGCAATCAGTAATTATTTATGTAATAGAGCTACAGGTAAAAATTAATTAAAATCCTTTAAAAAATGTAGAAATTATGAAAAAATATTAGTTGATGTTCATGCATTGTTTAGAATATATATATATATATATATATATATGCATTTTTGAAAATGATATAGGGAAAAAATGGGTATCAACATTGGGCCTTATCGGTTCATGTGCTAGCAGAAACTTGAAGTTGATTATATTCGGGACCGAGTCAAAGTGGGTGACCCTTAGCAACGATCCTAGTGAATTCAAAGGTTACAATGCGGCGCCTAAGGATTTCAACCCGCAGTATGGTCAAGAATCGAGCTTTTGTAGTGGATTAGGATAAGAGACACGTAATGTTCTATGATATTTTCGACTTACAGAGTAGCACCGAATGTTTTATGATAAAAAAAATGAGTGCAAGGCGGGTATTTTCAGAATGGGTGTACCGTTTGAAGATGCGAATGTGCATGCAAGGCGGGTATGAAATGGTTCACGGGTTTGGAGACAATGTGGTCTCGTGGAATTGGGTCATGCAAGATGAGTGCGGGTTTAGGTTTGTGATGTAAGGCATGGAGCTATTATTATCTCTAGGGCAGGTTAAGGATGAATTAGAAGAAGTTAGATTGGTTAGCCATGGTTGAATTAGCATAATGGTGGCGGTGATCAGTTCCTTCACCGTGATCGAGTTATGCATGTGATTTGTGACAATATGTGCGAGGCTTTATGGCTGTCGTAATTGATTTTATTTGGAAATATCCATGTATTTTGGCCTGTTATGTGTAGGCGAATCCCGAAAGGGTTATGGTGGTTTAGACCACTACTTGAGGATTTGCATGTTCTACGGTTATGACAATTCGATCGTGTGTTGTTATGGTTCCCTTGGAATGAGTAAGTAAGAAGATTCTATATGATGAAGTGTTTCCCTATTAGTTGTCCAGGAGTTATGATGAAATTTCTGCGCTATCACATATTGGCATGTTAGGTGCAGTATGGGGTAGGAAATTCGGAAGTTGAGGATTCAAGATTTGCGGTTCGATGTTGAAAAGGATGTCATGAGCTCGATGATCAGGAAAGGGATTTGAATGTTTACAGTAAGCTGGTGTTGTCTTCAGCGTCACCTAAGATCAATGTCTTGTGAAAGAGGCTTTGAATCCTGGTTATGGATTATTGATTTGCTTTACAGCGTTAGTGTGGCCGATGATATGGATGTGCAGACTTGTTACCTTATGTGGAAGGTCGTGGGAGCGTGCCCATGGGAAGATTGTATAAGTGTGACAATGGTCACTTGATTGATTGAAGATTTAAACCAAGTATGAAGAATGTGGTGATATCGCTTATTTGAGAATTTATGCCCGAAGGGCACACGGTTCATTTGGTTGTGGACTGTGGGAGTTTGCTCCGGTTATGATGGTTCTTCTCGTGTGATATGGGAAAAAGTGGGTTATTATGACCCCTTGAAAGGTTATTAGCCTAGTACGGTACGATCAAAATCGACTTGAGGCATGTGAATGGATTTAAATATGAATATAGGTTGTATATCAGGCTATATGTGTTCATTTTAGCATAGCGCCCCTCATGGAGGAGAATTCGGATGTTAGATGTTATTTCGGCGTCTACTATTTCATGTAATACTATATTGTGCCGTGTGAGTTGTGAAACGGACTGATAATTTTCTTATGTGTTGGGATTTCGCGTAACGATGGTGTTATGCGAGCAGAATGGCTCGTGAGATTCAGATCATATATCGCACCTTAGCTGTGCTTGAGCTTTGTAGCTTATGGAACTGTATGTCTCCCCAGGGATGGTATTGTGCACTTAGCGTTGCTTGCGACCGATATTCAATTTTTTGTAGTATTGAGCAATTTAGCTCGGTGTGTATCTCCTTATGAGAATTTTATGTGTGGATCGGGTGGCACGCCGCCACGGGTATGTTATTTGGATCGGGTTGCACGCCGCAACGGTGTGATGTTGATTACGATTTTATATATCATGTTTTTGTGTGTTTTGTTTCCCATTTTCTGAGGAAGATTCATATTAGTGTGTGAGTTAAGTGGTCCCTTCCAAAGTTCGTTTTGCTTATGTATCACGTACGATTTGTGGCCTATTGGCACATTGTGGCATAACATGAGACTTTTGGTCATGTTTGGGGTGGCTTACTGCCTGAGCAGTTCATACTAGGTGAGACAAGATTATGGGAACTAGGATCAGTGCAATTAGATTATATGAAGTGTATTAGAGAGAAGATGACACTATTTGATTCAGAATGAGGTGATGGCTCTTGTCAGGAGTATAGACTTAATGATTTGTTAACTCGGCAGTTGGTTATGAAATACTACACATCTCTTTCGTCGTGGCGATCATGCAAAAGTTGGGAAAAATGTATATAGGTCATAAGATGCATTGGGAGCATCATATTCGTGGAATTTCGGCTATTGTTATGAACTGATATTGTTATGGTCATGTGAAATATGCAATGCATGGTGTGAATTCAGAAAAAGGGTATGCAATCATGTTATGGTACGGTGTGTAGTGACTAATATGGTGTTCATATGTTGAAAGCTGGCCCAGTGAAGGGTTTCGGATGTTGGAATTTGGCTCTAAGGCTTATTTGACTAAAGGAAAGAGGGTATCTTAGGACCACTCCAGCACAGTTCTTAACACATTCGAGGACAAACTTATGTTTAAGTGGGAGAGAATGTAACGACCCGGCCGGTCATTTTGATCTCTAGCGCGTTCTTCGGCGGTTTGAGACCATGAATAGATTCACTACATGTATTATGACTTGTACACATGGTCGGAATTGAATTTCGGGAGTTTTGGAGTTGATTTGTAAAGATAATTCTCGTTTCGGAACCTTTAAGTTGGAAGAATCAACTAAGGTTTGATCTTTGAGTAAACAACCTTTGAATAGAGATTTAAAGGTTCCAGCAGGGTCGTATGATCATTTCGGGCTTGGACGTATGTTCGGATCAGGTTTGGATGATCTGGGAGCATTTCAGAGTCGATTGTGGAAGTTGGCATTTTGGAAGAAATTCATAAATTTGGGTTGAAGTGCATTTCAGTGTTATCGATGTCCGTTTGGGATTTTGAGTCTGGGAATAGCTCCGTATGGTGATTCTGTTATTGGGAGGGCGATCGGAAGTCAATTCGGAGGTTCGTAGGTCACTTTGGAGTCATTTGGCTAAAGTTAGAAATTTGAAGGTTTTTGAGAAGTTTGACCATAAGAGGACTTTTTGATATCGGGGTCGGATTCCGATTTCGGAAGTTGGAGTAGGTCCGTGATGTCAAATGTGACTTGTGCGCAAAGTCAATTAGACGTGATTTGGTAGGTTTCGACGAATGAAGAAGTTCAAATTTCTAAAGTTCATCAATTTCGAATTGGGGTGTGATTCGTGATTTTAGCGTTGTTTGATGTGATTTGAGGCCTCGAGAAAGTCTGTTTTATGTTTCTAGACTTGTGCGGGTGTTTGGTTTGGAGCCCCAGGGACTCGGGTGAGTTTCGGAGTGGCTTCGGGGTATTTGGTGAAGAAATTTAGTTGTTGGTTCTGGTGTGATCGCATTTGCGATACATGGGCCGCAAATGCGACCATCGTATTTGCGAATGAAGGCTCGCATTTGCGAACCTGGGGCTGTTGAAGGAGGATCATATTTGTGAGGGAGTTATCGCTTTTGCGATGCTGTCCTCCTCGCATTAGCGAGGATTTTGTCGCAAATGCGACTAAGGCAGGGGAAGCATGGGCCTCACATTTGCGATGGTTTTGACGCAAATGCGACCATCGCAATTGTGAGCCTGAGGTCGCAAATACGACTTCTGCGTCTGGTGCAAGGGCTTTTTATTCCGAGATTTAGCCCATTTCCCTCATATCCCACTTGGTCTAGGGCGATTTTTGAGAGCAATTGAGAAGGGGTTCCATCATCATCAAAACTTCGGAGCGACGCAAGTCTCCTTTGTATCCTTGTAAGAGGGAATTAACTCATAGGTGAACTAAATTATTATGTGCTTCTATTTATGGGGGCTACGTATGCACGAGGTGGCGAGAGTCCGTACGTAGCTACTAGTTATGCCTATGTCCGGTAGTTTTATGCTTACATCATGCCTTGTTGATATTGTTATTGTTTTATGTTTATTGTTTGCCTTGAGAGGGAGCGAGATTGAGTTTGCTTAGTAAATGTTTTGAGGGGAGTTGAAATTGAAGAATTTAAGATTTAAAAGTTTCGTTTGAACTTCGTAATTTCGAAAGCAATTGAGGAATATTATAATAGCTTAAGAAATATATGTGTAATCGCGTCACATGTATGTTTCGTGAGCGGGGCAATTTCCTTAAAAAGCTACAAGCTGAATTTCCCTTATTTTGAAAAGAATCAAGAAAGAGATATGATTTTAATGTTAAATTTATATTTGACCGCGTCGCATGTATGATTCGCGAGCGGGGTATTTTCTTCTACTACTATTATTGGATCGGGTTGTTTGCCTCGGCAGAATTTATGTACCACACTCTCCTGGGAGCGGGTCATTCGCCTCGTCAGGTTAATAGATGCATCTATGGTTCGCGATGTTCGACCCTCGGCAGTGCAAAATTTACTTTTATGTTGGATCGGGTCGTACGCCTCGACATTTCCTATATATATATATATATATATATATATATATATATATATATATATATATATATATTATCCTCATGGAATCGTGCGTAATATTTGGCAAGAAGCCAGTGTATCTTAGAGTTTTTCCCCTGATTTGAATTATGACCACCTCTTTGATGAAATCCACTATATCTATATGTATGCTCCGATTACGGAGTGGACTTGCTAGTTGAGAGCTGAGTAAATTGTAAAGAGGGGAATTGTACCATGTAATTTATACTTGTTTGTTTCATATATTTACTCTGTTTCATAATTATTCATTTCTTTATTGTACCTGATATTATTGGACCACTAGTAAGTGTCGTAATAGACCTCACGTCACTACTTCTTCGAGGTTAGACGAGATACTTACTGGGTACACATTGTTTTTGTACTCATACTACACTTTCTGTACATTTTGATGTACATGTACATGTATTGGTTGTGGGCTTGTGGGCGCAGCGACGTGGTTGATATGAGTACTTAGGTGAGCTGCACCTTATGAGACGATCTGCAGCCAGTAGAGTCTCATTTAGAGTACTTGTATCTTCCTTTCTGTCCAAAATTATATTCCGAATAGTTATTGTATTAGATTTTATTTCCTAGTAAATGTTCATGCACTTGTGTCACCGGGTTCTGGGATGATAATGAGATATTTAGTATTGAAATTTTAAAACGTTAATATTATTCCTTAAAGTTTATTTGTTACTAGTTAAATATGAAAGAAATTTATGTTTCTTAGAAATACTAAAATGAGAATTTAATTAACTATTTAGTGTTGGCTTGCTTGACAGTGGTGTTCGGCGCCTTCACGACCTTTTTCGGATTTTGCGTCGCGGCACTGATTTAGATGAAAATCAAGGAACTCTAAACCCTAGTACTGGAAGACTTATGAAACATGATAAAATGAAGGATCATGAAGAGTTAGAAAAAATGATTGATTTGGGTTGTCTACCTTTTTATTTTGCTTCTTCATCATATCTTATTATGTATATTCAAAGGATTTATAATCATTTATTTAAAGGTATCCCTAGAAGTACTTGTAGATTTGATATATTTAGACTTCATGGACAATATAAAACATACATACGTTATTTGTTTGACCACCTTCCTTGTATAGTTTCTCTAACTTCTAATATTGCACATGCTATTAATGGAAATGATTATTTAACAATTACATGTCATTGGATAGATGATATTGTATGCAAAAACGTATTATCGCTTTTAAATATGATGAAGATCAAAGTCATACTGCTATGATTATAAGTACTACTATTTACGAAGTTGTTGAATTTTATGATCTTAAGAAAAAAGTATTGTGTATATCATTTGATAATGCTTCTAATAATAATGCCGCAATTTCAATATTAAGACTGCATTTGCAACCACTACTTGACGAAAATTTTCATGTTAGGTGTGCATGTAATGTTTATAATTTAATTAGTCTCTCTGCACGCGCATTGCGCGTGTACCATAATTCGATAAGTGCAAACTTCTTTTATTGAAAAACATAAATTAATTTATTAAAAATATTATTTGATGCATACAAAATAATAGTTAGGAAAAAGAATAGTAAAAGAAAATGATGATTCCTGACTCCATTTAGCCAACTTAATAAAAGAATAAACTCTAACCCATTTTTATAAACACCTTTCCCAGCTTTATAACTACAAAAGTAAAAATACTCTTTTCACGATCCGAAATTTCCATCGCCGGGATCGTGATGGCGTCTAAGAGTTTACTTGCTAGGAAAGCCAATGTTAGAACATTTTTACTTCTTTTAGCAGTTTAAACAGTAACATTGATATTTAACCAAAATAACAGATATGTTCTAAGTACAAATGCGGAAGTTAAAACAACCAATCGTCTATTACAATTCTTTGAATCTGGTGTCACGAGTTCACGAGCTTCTAAAGTAATACACATAAAGGTCTGAAATAAATAAAAAGTTGTCTGAATGAAATTATACAGCCAAAGGAAAGAGGGTGGGGACTCGAGGTGCTGCAAGCGCGGAATAGTCGTACCTGAAGTCTCCGCTGGTATCCGATCCAAGCTCACTAATGACCGCTACTGGGACCGTCTCCAAAATTCGCACAATGTGCAGAGTGTAGTATCAGTACAACCGACCCCATGTACTGGTAAGTGTCGAGCCTAACATCGACGAGATAGTGACGAGGCTAAGGGTGGGCATCTATACAAAAAACTTGTACGCAGTATATAAATGACATAATAATAGAAAATACAGAACAGAACCAAACAACTAACTAAAACCGATAACTATAGCCTCTAGAGTGAACCAGTGTTGTCCAGAATTTACCAATCCTTACTATGTCAGCTAATGAAAGAAATACCGGAAAGAAATGCAGTTCAGAAAAATAGAAACATATAGTTTTGTTGCGGCGCGCACAACGATCCTATCAGACATCACAACATTCTCCCTTATTCCTCTGTAAGAGATACAATAAAAGTAAATAATATATATATATATATATATATATATATATATATATATATATATGTTGCGGCGCGCAACCCGTTCCCACCATATATCAATATCAATAGAATACTTCACCCTTATATCACCATATCAATCTACCCTTATTCCTCTTGTTGCGGCGTGCAATTTGATCCCACCGTATAAATTTATTCACCCTTATTCCTCCTTATCAATCCTCCCTTATTCCTCCCACTGCGACATGCAGCCCGATCCAACCATATCAGTACCAAACACTCAATATACACAGTAAATCTACAGTCTTAATCACAAGGCATTTACGATAAATAAATACCGAGCTGAACCGAACAAAGAAAACCTTGATCAATATCAACTCTACTCAAATAATACTACACAGCGAGACCAATCCAACAATTTATAACTCTAAAGATACAACAAGTCAAATTAAGCAAATAGCAGGGATTAGGGGGATTAGGGGTCTGGGAAGAACTAACATAGCTAACAAGAGGAGATATTGTTTAACATGTAGCAGTTAACCATGGAAGCATTTAGAGCATATAACAATTAAGACATGAAATGAAACTATTAAATGAAGCAGTAAATCAAGGAAAAGAGATAATTTGGCGATGTATAAGCACTCGTCACCTCGCATATATGCCGCTCACTTGGATTTCACATAATCACTTAGTCCGAGGGTTCCTAATTCCCTCAAGTAAAGGTTAGACACAACACTTACCTCGATTCACATGCCACTCATTACTCAATTGCCGCTTTCCCTCTAATTTCCACCTCTGAACCACTCGTTTCTAGACATAATAATGTTAATAACATAAAACTTTGCTAAAGAAATCAATTTCAATACATAAATTTAGGTTTCCCAACATTTCCCCCAAAAAGTCAAAAATTGAATCGGGTTCGCTAGGTCAAAACTCGAGGTTTGGACCAAAACACATTCACCCCGAGCCCGAATATGTAACTAGTTTCGAAATCCGACCCCAAATTGAGGTCTAATTTCTAATTTCCCAAAAATCTCAATTCTAACTAATCCCCAATTTCTACCATGAAATTCCTAGATATTAGGTTGAATTCTTGTAAAATGAAGTGAAATATTGAAAGAAACGAGTTGAAAATCACTTACCTATGATTTGAGGAAGAAATAGTCTTTTAAAAATCGCCTAGAGCGTTTTCTTGCTTTGAAGGTTTTGAAAAATGAGAAAAATCCCTTCTAAGTCAAAACTTACCAGCTGCAAATGTTGCATTTGCGACCTGAGCTTCGCAATTGCGAAGCTGTCAAATGCGAGAAAAATATCGCAAATGTGAACCCCTCACATTTTTGCAGCCTTCGCAAATGCGAAACATTTGCTTGCAATTGCGAACTTTGGACTTCCGCAAATGCGGCCATGACCTTGCAAATGCAAGACTACCCAGTCCTAGCCCATGCTCGCAAATGCGAGGTCGCATTTGCGAGCCAGACCTTGCAATTGCGAGACCTGCAGACCTGATGCACACCAGAAATTTTCCTAAGTTCATTTCACTCCGTAGTCTATCCGAAACTCACACGGTCCCTCGTGGCTCCATACCAAACATGCACACAAGTATAAAAACATCATACAAACTTGCTTGTGTGTTCAATCGCCAAAATAATACCTAGAACTACGAATTTAGCACCAAATCACATGAATCTCCCAAGAACACTTTGAATTTCCTATTTTCACATCTGGACGTACGAATCACGTCAAATCAGTTCCGTTTCTCACAAAATTTCACAGATAGGGTATAAATATCATAACGGACCTGTACCAAGCTCCAAAAGTAAAATACGGACCCGATACCAATAAGATCAAACATTAGCCAATTTCTTAAAGCCATTAAAGTTTCAGTATTTCAATTTTTAACAAAATTTTTTATCTCGAGTTAGGAACCTCAGAATTCGATTACGGGCATACACGCAGATTCCATGTTTCACTACCGACCCACCGAGATCGTCAAAATACGAGTCCGGGTCCGGATCTGTTTACTCAAAACGTTGACCGAAGTCAGCTAAAATTAACTTTTTAGGCCATAATTTATTATTTTCATCATTTCCAACATAAAAGCTTTCCAGTAATCACGCCAGGACTGCGCACACAAATCGAGGAGAGTAAAAAAATGAGATTCTTAAGGTTAAAGAGCGCAAAATTGAGTTCTAAAACATAAGATGACCCTTTGGGTCATCACAACTCTGACAATTTTACAAATATATACTACATAATTTACAAAGATATACTACAGACTACTATTCAAGGTACTAATATACATTAGCATAAAAATATATTATATTGAGAAGAGAATATTATGATTGAGACTCTGAACTCTTGTATTCTCTCTTCTAAATGCATATAAGTACAAAATATTAACTAAATTTGAAACTTTGAACCAAATCATTATTATTTTTCTAGGAGGACAAAAATTTGCAGGAGTCTAAATCACAGACACACAATATGTTTCTCTCTATTATTATTATTTATGTAAAAGCGAACCTTTTGTTATATAATAATACTTTAAGTTTTCATATTATCTCAAAATTTTCTTTCACGAGAATTTAAGAAATATGTATATTATAACTAAACCTTTATTTATAAGCACATTTAAAGTTGAAAAATTAATGAATGTATTATTCTAAACATACTTTTATGAGATGTTTATTTTATTGAATAATCGCAACATTATAATAAAGAAAATGACACACAAGTAAAATAAATCACAAAGTATTTACACCAGAATCAAAATAAGAATTTTTTAGTTATAAAAGACTTATAATACGAAAAGGGACAAGAACTTCTTTTGTGTAAATTCTGTAAGTAGAAAAAAGGTTATTGTCTTACAGTTGATCATGCATTTCTCTAATTTTCAAAGTACAATGTACAAATATACTATAAGAACAGAATGAACCAAAACTAATTTCTCTAAATCCTAAATTAACAAGTAGTAATCGTATAATAAACTATTTTATTTTCTCTTTCTCTTATACCAAGAAGAGACTTGTACTCATCTAGATTTAAAGTACATATGAACTCTATAAAATGGCCGATTCCAATAGACGGAAACAAAGATCCAATGCATAAATTACGGTATTGTATTGTATAATTTTTAATGCATAGATTAAAGAATTGTTAATTACCTTCAAAATGAATGGATCAATTAATGTTTTTCTTTCTTTGTACGGCCTTCTTAGTGAAAATCAAGCTCTAGGACGATGGTGGTGGAGTTGTCATTCTCTTCATCGCTAACATTAATTACTACCATATTCATTTCTCTCTAGCATAATTCATCTACTCTTCCTCTTATCTGCTTATGTGTTTTTTTTTTTTTTCTTCATAACAGAATGGAAGGAATATTGAGAAAGAATTTCGAATGTGATGATAATAGAAGGTACGGAAAGGATTTATAAAATTATTTGATTTGGCGTTGCATATAAATAACGATGATACACGTATGCTAGACAGTAAAAAATTGCAATTCCAACAATACAAATAATATAGTAACAACAAAGAATACATCAAGCGCTAGAAAATGTGAGTGAAAGCTTGCAAAAGAGCCTAAATAAACAAATATAAAGTAAATGAAAAACATACCTGCACGTAATTTAAAGAGTAATGATTGTTGGAAAAAAAATTCAGACAGAGATAAAGAGAAGAGAAGAGAAGATAATGTAAGGTTGAACAGTTACCATTGTTAGGGAAGTGATGGGACAAATTAGAGAAAGAAAAGGGATAACAGGAGATGCAATTAAGAGAATTCAAGAAGCGACTTTTGGATTTTCAAATAGTATAGGAAATAAATGGGAAAATTTGAAGGAAAAAGAAAAAAGAAAATGTGAATGTTTTCCATGATAATAGTGATGCGAACGTCTTTGGGAAATAACTGAAGGAGAATCAAATGCCCTCAACTCTCACTGGATTCATTGCATTGAGTCTGAAGCAGTAAAGTATTACTGCTTCATTTCTAATTCAGTGGTTCATTTTTTAATCTAATGTCATGACACAAAATTTGTTAAAGGTTATGAGTGCGCTGGACACCACTGTCAGGCTAGCCAACACTAAATAATTACTTAAATTCTCGTTTCTAATATTTTTGAAATCGTAAATTTCCTTCGATGTAACTAGTAAAACATAATCTTTACAGAATAAATAAAAATGTTTACAGTTTCAATACTTAATATCCCAGAACCCGGTGTCACAAGTGCATGAGCAGTTACTAGGAAGTAAATTAACATATAATAACTGTCTGGAATACAAGAAAAGAAAATACACGTACTCTGATAGAAACTCTGCCTGCTGCGGACCGTCTCACAAGATGCAACCCACCTAAGTCCCTGTGTCGATCACGCCGCTGCACCCTCAAGGCCACTGAACATGCATGTGTTTGTACAACAACATGTACAACAAGTGTAGTATGATCGAGTACGAAAACAACGCGTACCCAGTAAGTATCCCGTCTAATCTCGAAGAAGTAGTGACGAGTGTCACAACCCGAAATCCCACCTTCAGGCCGTGATGGCGTCTAACGTTGAACCCGCTAGACAAGCCAACGTTCCGATTATTACACTTATTTCTTTATTATAGACAATAGAAAAATAACAGTGATAAATTAGAACAGTTATAATTAGAAATGCGGAAGATAAGAAATTCAACAACTTAAATAATAAATCTTACGAAATTTTCTTAAATACACCCCCAGAACTGGTATCACAATTTTACGGACAGTCTAAGATTTACTAAACACACGAGTCTGAAATAAATAAGTGTAGATGTCTAGAAATACAAGATAAGAGATTATGACGCCAAGGCCTGCGGACGCCGGTAGGACTACCTCGGTGTCACTGTGGACTGAAGGATACTCCCTCGCTCAATGTCCACTGGGTCCGGCTCCATAATCTGCACAACATAAAGAGATGCAGGTGTAGCATCAGTACCACCGACCCCATGTACTGAGTAAGTGTCGAGCCTAACCTCGGCGAAGTAGTGACGAGGCTAGGACACGACAAATAACGAATACATGTACAGTTTAATAATGTAATAAAGAAGTAATGACAAGAAATAACAGATAAGCACAAAACTGGAGCTAACATGCTGGGGAAAAAGGGGCAACAATTCACTGAAATGACAGAATACGATAATAACTGAGATGTATAAATAACAACATGAATTAACAACTCTGAACAAGTAAATAAAAAGAAACGGCACGGTATGTCCCCTTGTGCTATAAACTCACCAAAAACACTCGGCACAGAATGTCCCCTCGTGCATAAAATAAATAAATAAATAAAAAAATCGGCACGGAATGTCCCCTCGTGCATAACCTCACAATCACTCGGCACGGAATGTCCCCTTGTCCAATAAATAAATAAACACTCAGCACGGAATGTCCCCTCGTGCAATAAATAAATAAACACTCTACACGGAATGTCTCCTCGTGCATAACCTCACAAACACTCGACGCGGAATGTCCCCTCGTGCAATAAACAAATAAACACTCCGCACGGAATGTCCCCTCGTGCATAAACAATATAAAAACAACTGTTGGCATGAAATCAACAATAAGAAACCTTAAATACACAGAACAAACAACAAGAATAATATCGTCCCGGCAAGGAACACAGCTATAACCAATCCTACAAAAGTATAAAATCCAACCTAAAGTTCCCCAACCGATCAACTACTCAACAATACTCATAACCAAGAATTTCCATCAAATGAATAGCTAACAAATGGATACCAAACCCGTTAACACAGTAAAGTCCAATAAATATCATAACATTGCAATCTGACCCACTGTCATGCTCGACAACAACATATAGGTACTCGTCACCTCACCTATACGTTGAAAATGGAATAAACACGTAGCAATTAGGACTCAATACCTATTCCCTCAAGATAAGGTTAACCCAAACACTTACCTCGACTCCAAGAATCCAAATTAAGCATCTAGCACCGCTTTTCCTTCAACCCGTCTCCAAAACAATCGAATCTATACATAATTGACTCAATAATATCAATAAATTCTAAACAATTCGATTCCCAAGCTTAATAATAGAATTCCCAACATTCTTCCCAAAAATCCAAAAATCGACTCCGGACCCGCTTGGTCGAAACACGAGGTTCGGACCAAAACCCGATCACTCATTCACCCAGGAGCCCGAATATACAATTTATTTTAAAATCCGAACCCAAAACAAGGTCAAATCCCCAAATATTCAAAAGCCCTAACTCTACCCAAAACCCCAATTTCTACCTTTGATTCCATGATTTTAGGCCTAGAATCTAATGAATGTTGAAGAAAATGGAAGAAAACCAGGTTAAAATTACTTACCTATGAAGCTATAGTGATGTTTCCCTTCAAAAATCGTTCAAGGAGGTGTGGAGAAGAAGAAGTTGTGAAAAATGGGTTCAATCCCGTATAAGTGTTATGTTTCTACGCTTAGATATAACTGGGCGATTTTGGTCTATGCGATCGCGGAGAAGGAATTGCGATCGCATAGAGGACTGATTTCTAAAGCTTCGCTATCGCGAAGAATAATGTGCGATCGCACTGAGCCACTAACCTCACCCTACGCGATCGCAGACTAAGAAACGCGATCGCACTGAACAACTTACCCCCAGCCCCCAGCCTGCCTAGTACACTATGCGATCGCGGAACATACTATGCGATCACATAGTGTAACATAATCCTCTCCTCAACATTGAACTATGTGATCGCGGAGGGTGCTATGCGATCGCATAGTACTCGACCTTAAACACCAGAAACAGGCTAAGACACCAGATTTTTCTATGTTTCTACACCCCGACACCTGCCCGAAACTCACCGAGCCCTCAGGGCTCAAAACCAAATATACACACAACCTCAAAAACATCCTACAGACTTATTCAAGTAATCAAAACACCAAAATAACATCATAAACATCGAATTAAACCTCAAAAGCAATGAAATTCCTTTAAACTTCCAAAACATCTAAATTTTCCATTTTCGATCCGAATCACGTCAAAATAAGTCTGTTTCCCACCAAATGTCACAGATAGCACATATAAGACATGTTGAACCTGTTCCGGGCTCCGGAACCATAATACGGGTCCGATATCACACGGTTCACATCAAATCTCATTTTCAAAAACCTTTGTATTTTTTAGAAAATAATTTTCTTCCAAAATTCATTTCTCGGACTTGGGACCTCGGAATTTGATTTCAGGCATACGCCTCAATCCCAAATTTTCCTACGGACCCTCCGGGACCATCAAATCACAGGTTCGGGTCTGTTTACCAAAAATGTTGACCAAATTCAACTTTATTCAAATAATTATTATAAAGTCATCATTTTATCAATTTTCCACATAACAGCTTGCCGGCTACGTGTCCGTACTGTGCACGCACATCGAGGTGAGCTAAAAGGAGGCTTTCATGGCCTTGGAACACATATTTAGCTAAAATTACACGTGGTGACCTTTTGGGTCATCACAATCTCCACCTCTAAAACAAACGTTTGTCTTCGAACTGACATAGAAAGTACCTGAATCGGGGAAAAGATGGGGATATCAGCTCCGCATATCGGACACGGACTCCCAGATAGCTACCTCAACAGGTTGACCTCTCCACTGAACACGAACTGAATGATAGCTCTTTGATCTCGGCTGACGAACCTGCCGAGCTAATATGGCTACGGGCTCCTCCTCATAAGTCAAATCCTTGTCCTACTGGACACCGCTGAAGTAAAGCACATGAGATGGATCGGCAATGTACCTCCGAAGCATAGATACGTGAAACACAGGATGCACGACTGATAAACTAGGTGGCAAGACAAGTCTGTAGGCCACCTCTCCTACCTTATCCAGAATCTCAAATGGACCAATGTACCTAGGGATCAACTTGCCCTTCTCCCCTAACCTCATCACGCCCTTCATAGGTGACACTCAAAGAAATACACGATCTCCGATCATAAATGCCAATCTACTACATCAAACCACCGGGTCTCTGGTGCTCGTACTTAACCTGCTGACAGTTCAAGCACCGAGCTACATATGCTACAATATCCTTCTTCATCCTCCGCCACCAATAATGATGTCACAAGTCCTGGTAAATCTTTGCGGCACCCAGATGAATGGAATACCGGGAACTATAGGCCTCCTGCAATATCAACTCCTAAATGCCATCAACATCAGGTACACAAATACGACCCTGCATCCTCAAAACTCCCTCATCATCAACTGTGACCTGCTTGGCACCTCCGTGCCGGACCATATCTCTAAGAACACATAAATGACAATCGTCATACTGCCTCGCCCGCATACGATCATACAATGAAGAACGGGCCACAGTATGGGCCAAAACACTGCCACTCTCAGAAACCTCCAATCTCATGAACCGGTTGGCCAAATCCTGAACACCCAAAGCAAGCGGCCGTTCTCCGACTGGTACATAAGCAAGACTGCCCATGCTGGCTGACTTCCGGCTCAAAGCATCGGCCACCACATTGGCCTTCCCCGGATGATATAAGATGGTAATTTCATAGTCCTTCAACAGCTCTAACCATCTCCTCTGCCTCATATTCAACTCCTTCTGCTTGAACAAATACTGCAAACTCTTATGATCCGTGAATACCTCACATGGCACCCCATACAGATAATGCCTCCAAATCTTCAATGCATGAACAATAGCTGTTAACTCTAATTCATGAACTGGATAGTTCTTATCATGAACCTTCAACTGACGAGAATCATAGGCTATAACCTTGCCAGCCTGCATCAACACTGCACCAAATCCCACCCGTGAAGCATCACAATACACGGTATAAGGTCCTGAACCAGTGGGTAAAACTAACTCCGGTGCCCTGGTCAAGGCTGTCTTGAGCTTCTTAGAGCTCGCCTCACACTCATCTAACTCAACCTGGTCATCGAGGCTGCTATAGATGAAAAGCCCTCCACGAAGCGGCGATAATAGCCTACTAAGCTCAAGAAACTACGGATCTCTGTAGCTGAGGTGGGTCTAGGCCAATCTCTGACTGCTGAAATCTTCTTGGGATCTACCTGAATACCCTATGATGATACCACATGGCCTAGAAATGCAACTGAACACAGCCAGAACTCAAACTTGGAAAATTTGGCATACAACTGACTCTCCTTCAGAGTCTGGAGGATGACTCGAAGGTGCTGCTCATGCTCCCCTCGGCTACGGGAGTAAATCAAAATATCATCAATGAAAACTATTGTCGCACCCCCTTCCCCCCCCCTCCCCCCAAAAAAAAACATATGCAGAGTAATAAAAAGAGATCCGCAGGCCATAAAATGATGTTCTTGGGCCAAGAAGATGGTGCCTCTGAACGATGACGCCTTTGGATATGTTGGCGATATTTCAGCCCATGAGAAGTGCAATAGTATGATGCGGACAAGATAGAGCTTAGTCTTGTGAATTAAAATGGGTAGAGCTTAGCCTGAAAAGATTGAAGTAGATAATGACAAAGACAATGGTTGCTTTGAGAAAAAATAAAAATGAATGACAGGCAGCATTTAGCCCCGGAAGGCAGAATGGTAGCCTTATGCAAGAAATAAAATGCAGATAGAGACATTTCTTAGTCTCGAAAGGCAGAATGGTAGCCTTATACAGGAAATAAAATGCAAGTGGAGATAGTGCTTAGTCTCGAAAGGCAGAATGGTAGCCGTATGCAGGAAATAAAATGCGGATAGAGGTAGAGCTTAATCTCGGAAGGCAGAATGGTAGCCTTATGCAAGAAATAAAATGCAGATGGAGGTAGACCTTAACCTCGGAAGGCAGAATGGTAGCCTTATGCAATGCGGGAAATAAAGTGCAAATGGAGGCAGTGCTTAGTCTCGAAAGGCAGAATGGTAGCATTATGTAGGAAATAAAATGTAGATGGAGGTAGAGCTTAACCTCGGAAGGAAGAATTGTAGCCTTATGCAAGAAATAAAATGTAGATGGAGACAATGCTTAGTCTCGGAAGGCAGAATGGTAGCCTTATGCAAGAAAATGCAGATGGAGGTATAGCTTAACCTCGGAAAGCAGAATGGTAGCCTTATGCAATGCGGGAAATAAAGTGCAAATGGAGACATTGCTTAGTCTCGAAAGGTAGAATGGTAGCCTTATGCAGGAAATAAAATGCAGATGGAGGTAGAGCTTAACCTCGGAAGGTATAATGGTAGCCTTATGCAGGAAATAAAATGCAGATAAGAGTTCTTAGCTGATGATAAATTGCGGCGAAGTGGTTGCTGCGAGTGTTGCAAATAATGAAGCGTAGTTTGTGCTGAAACTAAATATCAGCGTATGTGAAGGGTTTGAGAAGTGTGTCTTTTGATCAACGTATGTCCTTCAGGAGGACACTATGCTCTGGAGGCCCTTTTGTGCTTGCATCCAAAGAGAAATCGTGAGTTCTGTAAAGTGGAAAGGTTAGTTCGCATTCCCGTTAACTTTACTTGACTCGTCTGCTTGATCACGATGATATTGTTCGCATCATTGGGGTAGCGCTCGTTAAACAAGTTGTTGCAAAAAAATACATATGCATGATATAATATAAGTACATAATCTAAAATAGTTTTTGATGAACCGACGACCATGGCATGGTTCGAGACATTGCAACCTTTCTTGCCACAAATTTTGAGGGTCCTCCTCAAAATTCTTCCCCAGTTTGATGGGTGAATACTTCTAACTGTTGGTCGTGCGGAGATCGGTTGAACTTGCTTCTCCTCAAAATTCTGCCCCAGTTGGCTGGGTGAATGCTTCTGGCCTGCTGCTTGCTTCAGAATTTTGAGGGTCCTCCTCAAAATGCTGCCCCAGTTTCCAATTATGGGGGAAGATAAAAAATTTATTGAATTGTGACCGAAACCATAGGGCTGCCTACGTATCCCCTCTTAAACGGGAATCAGATCAGGCGTAGTTCAATTTACATCATTGAGAAAACATGAAGATTACAAATAGTAGCGCTTGACCACATGTGAATTGATTGGTTTTGGCCAAACATCTCCATCCATTTTTGCAAGTATGAGCACTCCTCCTGTCAGCACTCTGTGAGCCATGTACGGGCCTTTCCAGTTGGGAGAGAACTTCCCCTTGGCTTCATCTTGATGCCGAAAGATTTTCTTTAACACCAGCTGCCCTGGTGTGAATCGTCTTGGCTTGACTTTCTTGTTGAAGGCCCTGGCCATTCTGTTCTGATATAGCTGACCATGACAAACTGCATTCATTCTTTTGTCGTCTATAAGGGCTAGCTACTCATAACGGCTATTTACCCACCCTGCGTCGCTGAGCTCAACTTCTTGTATAATTCTCAGTGATGGAATTTTGGCTTCAGCAGGAATAACAGCCTCTGCACCGTAGACCAGCATATAGGGAGTTGCCCCGGTTGATGTCCGACTGTAGTGCAATATCCCGATAAGGCGAATGATAACCTTTCGTGCCATTGCTTATTCCTTTCTATCATATTCCTTAGTATTTTCTTGATATTCTTGTTGGCGGCCTCAACGACTCCATTCATCTGAGGTCGATATGTTGTGGAATTCTTGTGTTTGATCTTGAAGGTTTCACACATGGCTTTCATTAAGTCACTGTTGAGATTAGAACCATTATCGGTGATGGTTGACTCTGGAACTCCGAATCGACAAATAATGAGGTTACGGACAAAGTCGGACACAACTTTCTTGGTAACTGTTTTGTAGGAGGCTGTTTCGACACATTTAGTGAAGTAATAAATAGTGACCAAAATGAACTTGTGTCTGTTAGAGGCAGTAGGCTCGATTGGTCCAATGACGTCCATGCCCCAGGCGGCGAACGACCAGGGTGAACTTGTTGCATTAAGCTCACTAGGAGGTATCTTTATCATATCTCCATGTATCTGACAACGGTGGCATTTTCGGACATACTGGATGCAGTCCATTTCCATAGTCATCCAAAAGTAACCAGCTCGTAGTATCTTCTTTGCCAAAACAAAACCGTTCATATGTGGGCATGAGCTTCCTTCAATAATCTTGATGCTTCTTTTACGTCGACACACATTAGCAAACCCAAATCGGGAGTCCTCCTATACAGGATTCCTACGCTGTGAAAGAAATTGTTAGACAACCTTCGAAGTGTGCGTTTCTGAGTGGTATTTGCAAGATCCGGGTATTCTCCTTTTGCCAAGTATTCCTTGATATCATGGAACCAAGGATTTCCGTCAACTTCTTCTTCAACATGGGCATAGTAAGATGGCTGATTGTGGATTTTCACCGGAATAGGATCAATGAAGTTGTTGTCTGGATGCTGAATCATAGATGACAAAGTAGCCAAAGCATCAGCGAACTCGTTCTGGATTCTGGGGACATGCCGGAACTCTATCTTTTTGAACCTCTTTCTCAACTCCTGAACGTGGTGCAGATACGGCAGTATCTTAGCATTCTTTGTTTCCCATTCTACTTGTACCTGATGTACCAATAAGTCTGAATCACCAATCACTAATAGCTCTTGGACGTTCATGCCAATGGCCATGTTGAACCCCAAGATGTAGGCTTCGTATTCAGCCATATTGTTGGTGCAAGGGAACCTGAGTTTGGAGGATATCAGATAATGCTGGCCGGTCTCTCATAATAGTACTGCTCCAATACCGACTCCTTTGAAGTTTGCTGCTCCATCAAAGAACATCCTCCAATATTTGTAGGATTCTGCAATGTCTTCTCCTACGAATGATACCTCTTCATCAGGAAAATACATTTTCAGGGATTCGTATTCTCCGTCTACGGGATTCTCAGCAAGATGGTCTGCCAGAGCTTGTCCTTTAACTGCCTTCTAAGTCATGTAAACAATGTTGAATTCACTCAACAGGATCTACCACTTGGCTAGCTTTCCAGTGGGCATGGGCTTCTGAAAGATATACTTCAATGGATCCATCCTTGATATGAGATATGTTGTGTAGGCACAGAAGTAGTGCCTCAGCTTCTGTGCGACCCAGGTCAAAGCACAACAAGTGTGTTCCAATAAAGAATACCGGGCCTCATACGAAGTGAACTTCTTGTTGACATAGTAAATGGCTTGCTCCTTCATTCCTGTTTTATCATGTTTCCCAAGAACGCAACCGAAAGCTCCATCTAGCACTGCAAGGTAGAGTAACAGAGGTCTACCTGACTCAGTTGGTGTTGAGAGGTACTCCTTGATTCTTTCGAAAGCCCTTTGACAATCCTCTGTCCACTTAGTTGCGGCGTCCTTCTTCAACATCTTGAAGATTGGCTCACAGATGACTGTAGATTGTGCTATAATCCGGCTGATGTAATTAAACCTCCCCACGAAACTCATCACATCTTTCTGGTTCCTCGGTGGTGGTAACTCTTGAATGGATTTGACTTTGGATGGATCCAATTCTCTTCCCCGACGGCTTACAATAAATCCCAGCAACTTCTCAGCAGTAACCCCGAATGCACACTTCGCGGGGTTCAGTTTCAGATTGTATTTTCGCAACCGATTGAAGAACTTCCCCAAATTCTCCATGTGATCAGCAGCTTTCTTTGATTTGATAATGATGTCATCTACGTACACCTCGATCTCTTTGTGAATCATGTCATGGAGTATACTGGTCATGGCCCTCATGTAAGTGGACCCTACATTCTTTAGACTGAATGGCATAATTTTGTAACGATACACTCCCCACGGCGTAATGAACGCCGTCTTCTTAGCATCTTCCTCATCCACCCAAATTTTGTGATAACCAGTGAAGCAATCCACAAAAGACTGCAATTCATGCTTGGCGCAGTTGTCAATCGGAATGTGTATATTTGGCAAGGGGAAGTCATCTTTCGGACTGGCCCGGTTGAGATCCCAGTAGTCGACGCAGACTCTAACCTTCCCGTCCTTCTTCGGCACAGGTATAATGTTAGCTAACCATGTCGGATACTCCACTACCCGGAGAACTTTGGCATTGATCTTCTTGGTAACCTCTTCTTTGATTTTCAAACTCATGTCGGGTTTGAACTTTCTGAGCTTTTGTTTCACTGGTGGACACGTTGGATTGGTTCGCAGTTTGTGAGCCACAATAGACGTACTTAGACCAGTCATGTCATCATACGACCATGCAAATACGTCCTCATACTCTCTTAAAAACTCTGTGTATTCTTTCTTTTCTGATGGTGACAAATGAATGCTGATACGAGTTTCTTTGATATTTTCTGAATCTCCCAGGTTGATAACTTCGGTCACATCAAGGTTGGACTTAGGTCTGTTCTCAAAGTTCTCAACTTTCTTGACAATCTCGTTAGGTATGTCATCCTCATCTGAATCAATGTCCGTTTGCTGCATTGTCTCATTGCATGTCACAGTCATCGGTTCATCAAGACAAGTAATAGTAATGATGTATAAATAAAGTAATAAGGGAAAACAATAGCAATAAATATCATATTTTGTAAGAGAAATTTAGAAGATGCTTTGATAGATTGAATAATTATTTTGAACATTGAAGATCTTTATTGCAGAAATTAAAAACAAATGTAGGAAAATCATTTAGTAAATAAACAGTAAATAATGCTTGTTTTAGCCTTGCTACCCCGAGGCTCGTCGGGCTTTGGTTGTCTTGATAGACTAGTTCTTGAGATATGTCCCCTTGATGACAGTCTGTATGGAAGGGCCTTCCTCCCTCTCCCCATCGAGGATAACACATCAATCCATATCATCATTCTGTAGAAACAAGCTCCTCATTGCTTCAAGTGCTTCTACTTCATCTGAACCGTAAATAGTGTCAGCTTGCTTGAAAGTCTGCTCAAGATGAGGTATCGGCTGTTCCAAAGGGTAATAGGGACTGCGCCAATGTGGCGACCAGTCATTGAATTCCTACCAGATGTACTCATACCCCAGACCGGAAGTGGTACCATGTTCCTTGAGCTTTATAGGCTTCGTGATTCCATAGAGGTTTTTACCGAGTCATTTGCCTGGCTCATATCCTCTCCAGTTCAATATGATCTAGATCTTTCCATCCCACTATTTGTCCTTGTCAATGGCATTGACCCATTCAATATGGTGGTTAGTTCCTCCGCCTATCTTCCTTTTCCCGTCAATCATCGGAATAGTTTGACGGCTATAAATGGGGTTGCTACCGTCACCATGAATAATAACCTCTTGGTGGTTCCACTCGAATTTTACCGCCTGATGTAGTGTTGATGATACGGCCCCAGCAGCATGAATCTAGGGTCATCCCAACAACAGGTTGTAGGATGTCAGAACATCTATCAGCTGGAAATCCACTTCGAACCAAGTTGGTCCCATCTGTAGACATAGGCTGATCTCCCCCATGGTGGACCTATGAGAACCATCAAAAGCTTTCACATTGGTTTCCCCATCCTTTATCTCATGTAGCCCTTTGCCCAATTTCTTGAGTGTTATTAGCGGACAGATATTAAGACTGGAACCTCCATCGATCAAGATTCTTGTGATGAAATGATCCTCTCACTGCATGGTGATGTGCAGCGCTTTGTTGTGCCCCAATCCTTCAGGTGGTAGCTCATCCTCATGAAAGGTGATTTTATGACTCTCTAGTGATGTTGTTTGGTACATATGCTTCACTCAACACTTTCAATAAAGCATTTCTGTGTGTTTCGAAATTCTACAGCAAAGAGAGGATGGATATTTGTGCCGGTGTCTTATTCAGCTGGTCGATGACTGAATACTCCTTCACCTGTATCTTTCTCCAAAGGTCATCGGGACCTGTTTCGATAAGGGGAGGTCGGTTGGCGGCCTGCTTGCTCGACTCGACCAGATGCTCAGGGGTGTAGACCCCACCATTTCTTGTCATGCCCTGTGATGTGATAGCTTCCTTAGACCTGGCCTTGCTTTTACTTTTTGCCTCGGCTGTGTAATCCCAAGGAATAGTGTTTGAATATAAGGGTGGCATGGTTGAAATTGTCACTGGAATGGGTGCATCCATCTTTATTTCAAACGGAATGTGTGTTCGGGGTGGCAAGATAGCGACCTCGAACGAAGCTGGTGTATTTGTTGGAGATACAAACTAAACTTCAATTGGCACTGGTGAATTTGCCAGTGGTGCTTCTTCAAACTCAAATGGTATAGACATATTCATCTCAGCGGCCTCAGATGGCTGAATCTGGACTATGATCGGTTTGAGAGTGACTGCGGATTTCTTTGGGTCATCGCCTTCTTCGATCAACCCGATTGACCCCTCGGGATCGTAATCATCTTCTATTTCAATCATATGGACGCCTCTACCCTTATGGTCTGGCAGAGCATTGTCGCGAATGTTTGGAGCGGGGTCTTTTGCCATAATAATCGTGTTGTTAATGAGAGCCTGTATTTTGTCCTTTAGAGAATGGCATTCTTCGATGGTGTGTCCTTTCATGCTGGAATGGTATGCACAAGATTTGTTTGGGTTAACCCATTGAGAGGGATTCTCAGGGGTGGAAACAGGGATAGGTGTAACATAACCAGCGGCTTTGTGTTTTTTATACAGCTGGTCAATAGGCTCAGCTATGGGGGTGTATTGCTTTGGAGCGACGATCAAAATTGGGACGAGGTCTAGGGAAGTTTTAGCGTGTAGGAGGGGATTGGTAATGAGATGGCTGGGAATTATAAGTGTGGTAGACATGAATAGGTTGTGGATTTTTGGGCGAAGCAGGTTGATATGTGGGTGGTGGAGTTTGGTAGGAAGATGGTGGAGTTTAGTAATTTGGCAGTGGAGTTTGGTAATTTGGTGAGGGTGCTTGGTAATTTGGTGAGGGATGATATGTGAGTGGAGGTGTTAGATAGGTTTGGTACTTGAGTGGGGACTTGGTTCTTTATGCAACCATTACGGATCCCACATCTCTCTTCTTAGACACACCACCAGACTGTAGATCCTTGTTAGTGGCGTGCAAGGCTTCAAAATTTGTAACCATACCGCTTTTAATCCTTATTCAATCCGCTCACCCAATTTAACGATGTCAGAAAACTTTCGGCCCTCAACCATCATTAATCGTTCATAATACTACAGGTCCTAAGCTTGGACAAAGAACTTGTTCATCTGTTCTTCCTCTAGAGCAGGTCTAACTTTAGCGGCTTCGGACCTCCAGCGAGTAGCATAATCGCGAAAGTTCTCTAAGGCTTCTTCTTCAAATTCTGAATGTAGAACACATCTGGTGCATTTTCTGTGTTAAATCTAAACTTGTCCATGAAATCAGGCGCCATGCTTACCCCGTTTGACCATTTCTTGGGGTCTTGGCTGATGTACCAAGACAGCGCATCTCCCTTCAAACTCCTCACGAACAGCTTCATGCGGATTCTTTTATCCTTTCCCACGTCGACCAATTTATCGCAATAGGTCCTCAGATGGACTCTCGGATCACCAGTACCGTAAAACATTTCGAACTTTGGAGGTTTGTACCCATCGAGCAGTTCGACATCAAGTTGGATACAAAGGTCTTCATAATCCAACCCTTCTATCCCTTTGGTCCCTTCAACACCCTGAACTCGGCTGGTCAGTTTCTTAAGCTCTTCGGCCAGTTTCCTGATAAGTAAATCCTTTTCGTCAGACTCAGATGCCTGTGGGATAGGTGGAGCGGAGTGGGTCATGGTTTCCACATAGATGGGATTGTTATAGGTGTGGAAATGGTCTTTTGTGGGGTTTTGAGGTTTCAGGATGAGTAGTGGGGTGTTATTTTAGGTGTGGCAAGCATTGTACTGTGTCGGGAGGGTTTGGTTCTTTGGGGGAGTGGTGTGATGGTTTTGCTGTCTTGGGATATTTTGTGGAGGTGTAGGGTTTTGAGCATTTGGAAGGTTGACGTCAGGGACGTTGAGGGAAAACGACAAGTTAGCCAGATTCTGGACTTGATCTAGTTCTTCCTGAAACTTCAGCAGTTTTTGTTCAAGCGGCGACATGTTCTCATGCAGGAACTGAATACCTCGGCCATCAGTGGCCTCTACCCTTTCAATCACATTCTCCTTTCTGATGTCGCTGGACTCTTCCATCTTACTTTTGCCTTTGTCTTTGCCCTTAGGAGGACTATGGGGAGGAGTAGGTGGAGGGCCCTTTGATCTAGTGCGATAGGTTGATGATGCCAGAATGTACGAACTAACCTTTGGGGAGGGGAGTAAGAAAAAATAAAAACAAAAGGTAACCAAGTCAGTGTGTATTATTAAAAGTGTATTGTAGTATTTAAACACGTAATGCGGAAATGAAAGCGTGTCCTAAGTTGGGGACCTTTTTGCGCCTGAGGCTGGCCTAGCGAAAAATTTATTTAGAGAACTTAAAATGCTAAATGCCTCATTTTATTGATAATGAAATAGACGAATCCCGAAACGACAGACGAAAAATAAAAATCACAAATGGCCATTAGCCTTATTATATTGTTGGAAAAATAAAGGCATTCCTATCTACTTGGTCCCAGAAGGACCTTCCCCAGATTCGGCATTCCTGATTTCTTATAGCAGCTTTCTCAGCTCGCGAAGTCCCAGCAGCAGAGAAGTTCTGGCTAAATATCCCCCTGTAGCTCCCTCAACCTTTTGACAATCTTCAACCCTTTTGATGAACTTTTCTTCTAAATCGATTATACCTCATTCCAAATATCCAGCCTTTTGTTGGCGCTAATAGCCATGTCCTTCCATTACTCGATCAGTCTTTTGTTGGACTCATGTATCTTGTGGTGATCATCCTCATTCTCCGGGATCCTTTTACGCAACTGGTTGAACTTTACTTGTGCTTCAGCCCGTTCATCTACAACTCGGTGACCTCGGACATACACTGGCTTGCTCTGACCACCCAAATCTTCTTCTAACCAACCCGGATAGAAAGGGGTATAACCGGCGTGATACATGTCCGGCTCGATGGTGTCTTTCTCGAGTATAACCTTGAAGTGCCATAGGTACTGAGCCTGGCACTTATGAGGGCTGTCATTATTTTGAAAGTCGGCTCGGAGATGGATCATCTTCTCGACCCTAGGGATGACTTGTTTCCTTCCTGCCTGCCTCATAACTTGAAGAGGGACATAAGGATAGGTCCCCCTTAGACCAATAAATACCAGAAATGATGTGTCTCAGGATCGAATGATGAACTCATCCGTTGGAAACCATTCGAACATCCACTAAACCCGTTCTTCAGTCAGGTTATCAAAGAGCTCGACCCATCCTTCGGCGTCCTCAGGTTGAGCGAAAATGTCAGGGATATAGTTCATTCACTTTGGGTGATGGAAAGCGATGTGGTCATCCCACATTCGGCGGTGGATATCTTGTCAATATTCCCCTTTTTAGATATGTTCTACAAGCCATAGTTGGAGTAACAGATTGCAACCTTCGAAATGTTTTTCTCCTTGTTGACATTTTTCTAAAGCCCAGTACATATCTGAAACGATCATGGGCACAATGCTGAAATATTGCCCATTTAACCCTTCCATTATGATCTTAGTTACCATGGCTATCCTGGTATGGATCCTCTCTTTCTTCATCGGGAACACAATCAATCTCAAAAAGCAGACTATAAACACGAACACTCGGCGATGGAAGTGTCCTAGAGAGGTGATAGCAAACTCATAATGGTAGGTACGGTATGATTTGATGTAGCCATACTGTTCGTACATGTAATCAAAAGGAATGTACGAATCCTCCAGACATACCAATTCCGTGTCCTTTTTCAGACCCATCATTTTGAGGAAACATTTGCCTGTGCGGTTCTCAGGCATCAGCAACCCCGGAGTTTCCCATACTAGGTTAGCCAACCCCCCTATCTCTTCTATCAACGGTGCCATTTCGATGCTCCCAAAGCGGAACACAGATCTTTCACGATCCCAGAATAGGGTAGCAGCCTCTACTATCATTTTGTTAGGCTGGATTTCCATAAGCGATGGTAGATTACCCAAATGTTTCCTAATGATAACTTTGTCATTAGAGTGTAAATCCTCCCACCAACTCAGCAATTTTGGGTGGATGTTGGAGACCATGCTGAATCTGGGGACTTCGTGCCTCATTTTTTTTCTGCAAAACAAATAGGTTAGGACCTTACCCCCACCGGACTTGACTATTTAACATCAATAATTATAAGGAAGCATTAAGTTCTCGAAATAAATGCACAGAACGTGAGGGCGTCCGTTTGGGTTCAGGGAAACCCGGTGGACTTTTGGATAAGGTTATGCTAAAAGCTATCGTGCGGACGACTCTTTAGTTTTGACTAGGTTTGACCATGAAACATGCAACAGTTCGATAGAGTAAGGTTTCTATGGAGTTTTAGACTGGTACCTTTGAGCGGACAACTCAAAGGTGAAAGGCACGGAACCATCAACTGCACAGGTGATCGACTGGTTTTACCGCTAATAAGCCTTTTCGAATTTAGGGAGTGATAATATAGGAAGGGAGAAACCACTCATCAAGCGTTGCTATAGTATTTTGTTTGGAACGAGTGGGGTATGAATATTGAGCATGATTTATGCAATATGTATTTAAAACAACTTGTCACGTATTATACACGTTAAAGAAAGCGGTAAAAACGCTAATAATGATTTAAGAAGTTACAAAAGGAAACAAAGAGACATGTCCGTTACGTTTTGAAAAAAATAAATACTCGAAGTAAACAATTAATTGCATGCAAAAGTAATAGGAAAGGGTGAAAGTATTTAAAAATGAAGGCATAGATTCGCGAAACAATTTGTAATAGTAAAAGCTTGGACATCCGCAGCAGAGTCGCCATGCTGTAGCGCCCCCTTCCCCCCCCCCCCCACACAAAAAAAAACTTAGGTGTGGAGATCGGGTTCTTGACATTTTGGTCAAACTCTCTTTGAAAGAAGAAGTTTAAAGGAAGAGTCGACACCTAACGATTTTTATAGTGCGTTAGGGCACCTTGAGTAGTTAACTAATGAACAAGTTTGCATTACTAGAGATTGGGTAAGAGCTTGAAGTTATCCCAAGGGAAGGTTGTTAGGCACCCCTCAGGATCCACAACTGTGGGTCCTGGGAAAATGGTTTCGTGAATTCAGACAATAAACAAATAACAAGCAAGGCTCACATAAGAGGGGATTTCAAACAAGTATTGGAGTTCTATTGGAAGTTTGAAAATAAATTAAAAGTAAACATTTGAGAAAATGTCCTAGGTTTAAAGTAATACGGTTCACATCAATGCAATACCCGACAATCACTCCTCGAAGAGGGGCTACACGTGGTATTAGTGCACCGGTCATCATATCCATATTCTACCCTTCCCACCCCGTGAAGGTAATTAAAGCGTGTGTTGCTCACGGATTCTATAGCATGCTATTACCTGTCCCATCTTATTAGTCCTGGAAGAGGTTAGGACTACTATCCTAAAGGGTAAGTACTAGGCAAAACCCCTAGGTTTAAAGAACAAAATGCTAAACAACAAACAAAACAATTAGGACTGCAAATACAGGGAAACATATAGAGGCAGATATGAGGCTCATGAAATCCTCCACAAATTAATACACATAATTAGCACGACTCAAACACAAAGAGGTCTTTGAATTTCAGAACCTAAGGCAGGATGTCTAAGTAAGAATACTACAGAAGGACAGTTTGATTACTGAGTTTCAGAAGAGGTCTTTTTACCACTTTTAGACTATGAATTCTGATATTTAATTTGCCAGACAATACAAAGAGATAGTTTTTCAAGTTTTAATAAACTTAATGCCTAAGGCTTGACTAGGCGGGTTAAAAATACTCCAGTTATCGTGTTTAGTCTAAAAAAATAGTGAATAGTCAGGATGGATCTGTTTAGACTTAGTCGTGGTAAAAGAGTGAGTATTTAAACAAGTATGGATACAGGTGCTACGAAGCATGATATCTAAATGCAGGCAGGATGTTGAGTATGAAAACCTATGCATGGTGTTTTAAAATGCACAAAACGTTTTCAGTAATCAAAATCTATTTTAGCGAGATTTACTTATTACACATCTTTTGGCTCGAAACAGAACATACAAAGGCGTAATTGTGGTTAAATTGCCGAACCTAACACATGATTTCTAAATGTTCACAACAGTATGTCCTCAACGCATGAGTTTGGCATATGTAATATGAGCATGCTGGGAATGAATTCCTAAGGTAACATGGTCTCTAATATGAGAGTTTGTTTTATGAAAGCTTGTTTGAAGAAGAAAGAAACAGGATAATCAGCAACTCAGAACATACATGGTTTAGGAAGCAAACACAAACATGGATAGGGGGAACTGGGGACAAATAAGTCACATAGTAGAAGCAAACTTGCACAAAAATAGTCCTCAGGATAGTGCTATAGGGTTTAAACAGACACAGCCTAGTTATAACAGAATGTTCATGCCAGGAATCTAACAACATTAGATTGAGGGGCTGTCAAACAGACTCACATATTAGGTCCAGGATTAGCATTTACATAATAACTAAGTATTAGGGGGTAAATGCTTGTAGTGTTGGGAGTCAGGCAGATTCATAATGGAAACATATAAGGAAAAGCAAAAGATATGTTAGAGTCAAGGGAAAGGGGAATCACATAGAAAAGTAGACATGCTAAACATAGAAGGAAAGAGACGTCACATGGACAAAGTAAATATACCAGCTGCAAGGCAAGCAGCAGAACCATAAGTAGAAGCATAAGAGAAATAACAGGAACCTTAGTACAAATAGAAACATATTGAGTTGGATGCTATAAACTTAAACTAGAAACATACCAGTTAAGAATAAGAAAGAACAACAAGGTGCAGAGAAGTAGAGCAATAGGGCAGTAGTATGTAGAACAATAGAGCAACAATAAGTTACTCAGTCTTGGCTTTCAGCCGACTGAGTAGCCAGAGGAACAAGCAAAGCAAGTGAGAGTTCAGAGCAATACGAGTGTTGTTTGTGTGTACACGTTCGTGTATCTATTGGTGTCTTATGCTAAAGAGAGTAGGGTATTTATAATTTCGAAAATGATTAAAGAAATAAGGTAAGGATTAATTAGTCTAACCTAATTATGGAAATAATAATCAATAAGTATCAATTAAAGACCTGGACTCCCTTTAATTAGGAAGTCAAGTTCAAACGGGCCAATCAGAGTTAAATAAGGGAAAGGAATCAACTAGAGTGATTTTACTATAACAGGGGTAGTAAAAGCATGGAATATGTAACAAAGACCAAGTTCATAACACATAATTGAGGAAAGTACACACTAAGAAAACTGATAGCATATTCATAAAGCAAAGTATGAGTTTAATTCTTAAAATTAGTCGAGGGAATCTCAAATATAATTAAAATCACAGGGAATCAAGTATAATCAAGGAAAGTATCCCACAACTAAGGAAAGAATTCGAACAATCAGTGTAGAACATAAAAAATCGTAGGTTCGAGGAAAATATCACAGCTATGCAAAGAGAAACACACACTCGGTAGAGGGTATCAGATAAACAACCATTAAATCAATAATCAGACTTATTCAACAATAATCAGCACCAGAGTTCAGAGAAACCCTAAGCGAGAGGAATAGCAGAGATTGAGAAAACCCAACCACGAATTAGAGAAAGAAGCATAGAGCACATAGAGAGTCTAGAAGAAGTATAAAGATTGGCCAAACATAGCAAATAAGACAAACTAAAACCCTAAAAAATCGGGGGTTTTCAGTAAGAAGCTTTGAATCAATCATGTTAACAGAGAAAAACATAGAATAACATTAAAGCAGAAGTAAAAGAAAATCGACTTTTGAAAGGGGTTTATGAAACCCTAGTTTTAAAATTGAAAGATTGTTTAAAGATGAAAGTTTGCAGAAAAAAACATAGAAAGAAGCTTCGTAATACTATAGATCTAAAGTAGATCTAGAATAAATCGAAAGACATAGGGTTAGGGTTCCGTGGAACCCAGAGGAGTAGGAAGAACCTCAAAGACGACACCAGCCTAAGCCGGAAAAGGTTGTAATTCTTACTCAAATGGCCGGGGAGGCCGGAAAGTGGCATAGGACCATGGGAGATGAGTTGGACTGCTCCAGGTTCGCCTGAGAAACCTAGAGTATCACTGGACCGGTGAAAAGTGGGTAGGTAACCAAGAGGTGGTGAAGAACCATAACTTCAGGTGAGACAACCAGCCGGAGAAGCTGAACAGAACGCATCGGAGGAAAGAAGCCAAGGAAGCTTCTAGAGAGAGCTATAGAGTAACAGAGAGGGATAGAGAGAGTCGGGGCTTGGGAAAATGAGGGGTCGATTGGGGGGGGGCTTGGTTGAGTTAATTATGGTAACTTGAATCTGGATCGTTGATCTCATATGGTCAACGGTTCAGATCAAGCATGGGGGTTGGGTCGGGTGCTTAGTACTTGGGCCTTTGGTTGTTGGGTCAATTTAGTTGGGTTGTGGGTTTGGGTAAACAAGACTGAAATTGGAAAACAATGGCTATAAGTTAAATACCCAATTAGAAGTAGATAAATGTTTTATAAAAATGGCTAATAATTATAAGAATAAAATTGCTGCTTAATAAATTAAGCTAAAATGATTAATTATTATTAAAAATATAAATGACTAATTATTGAGAAAAATTAACATAGAAATAAGTAATTAGGCTATAATTGCAAAGTTATTGCAATTATAGTCAAATGGTGCCAATTCAGCTAGTTTGTGAAATAAATTTGGTCTTAATAAGACCAAAAATGATATATTAAATCATGAAATGTTTTGAAATTATTTGTAATACAATTTATTATCAATTATTAGAGATAAACCACTGAGTAAATTAATAAAAATGTGGGAAAATTATAGAAAATAGCAATTGTTTTAAAAACTGATTTTGAAGGTATATTGGCAAGTATAAAATAATTTTGAGGAAAAAGTGGGTATCAACAACTATAATAAATGAATGCCAATAGGGATTGTACACTCGGTTCATCAACTCCATAAAAGCAGTGGGGGCATTTGTCAACCCAAATGACATCACCGAGAAATCATAATGCCTATACCGAGTGCGAAAGGCTGTCTTAGGGACATCAGACGCCCTAATCCTCAGCTGATGGTAACCAGATCTCAAGTCAATCTTGGAAAACATCGTGGCACCCTGAAGCTGGTCAAATAAATCATCAATCCTCGGCAAAGGATACTTATTCTTGATAGTAACCTTGTTCAATTGCCGGTAGTCATTACACATCCTCATCAAGCCATTTTTCTTCTTGACAAACAACACTGGGGCACCCCAAGGAGAAACACTAGGCCTGATGAAGGCTTTATCCGACAAATCATACAACTAATCCTTCAACTCTGGCGGGTCCATACAATACGACGGGGTAGAAATGGGTTGAGTGCCCGGAGCCACCTCAATACAAAAGTCAATATCCCTATCAGGTGGCATACCCGGCAGATCAGTAGGGAAAACCTCTGGAAACTCACTAACCACGGGTACAGAATCCATAGAAGGAACCTCAGCACTAGAATCATGAACATAGGCCAAATAAGCCAAAAAATCTTCTCGACCATGCGCCAAGCCTTTTTTTATTAAATAACTCTACCGGAAGAATGGCTAGGAGTCCCTCTCCACTCCAAACGAGGTATTCCTGGCAAGGCCAAGGTCACTGTCTTGGAATGACAGTCCAGAATAGAATGATAGGGAGATAACCAATCCATCCCTAATATAACATCAAAGTCAACCATATCAAGAAGCAGAAGATCTACCTGAGCCTCCACACCACCAATAACCACTAAGCATGAATGATATACTCGATCTACCACGGTAGAATCATCCACCGGTGTAGACGCATATATAGAAGTACTTAGGGAATCACGGGGCATGCTCAGATAAAATACGAAGACACATAGGAGAATGTAGAACCCGGATCAAATAAAACATAAGCATCTCTATTGCAAACTGAAACCATACCTGTAATGACTGCATCAGAGGCCTCAGGTGCTGATCCTGGCACTTATGAGGACTGTCATTATTTTGAAATTCGGCTCGGAGATGGATCATCTTCTCGACCGTAGGGATGACTTGTTTCCTTCCTGCCGGCCTCATAACTCAAGAGGGACATAAGGATAGGTCCCCCTTAGACCAATAAATACAAGAAATGATGCGTCTCAGGATCGAATGATGAACTCATCGGTTGGAAACAATTCGAACATCCACTAAACCCGTTCTTCAGTCAGGTTATCAAAGAGCTCGACCCATCCTTCGGCGTCCTCAGGTTGAGCGAACATGCCAGGGATATAGTTCATTCGCTTTGGGTGATGGAAAGCGATGTGGTCATCCCACATTCGGCGGTGGATATCTTGTCAATATTCCCCTTTTTAGATATGTTCTACAAGCCAGAGTTGGAGTAACAGATTCCAACCTTCGAAATGTTTTTCTCCTTGTTGACATTTTTCTAAAGCCCAGTACATACCCGCAACGATCACGGGCACACTGCTGAAATATTGCCCATTTAACCCTTCCATTATGATCTTAGTTACCATGGCTAGCATGGTATGGATCCTTTCTTTCTTCATCGGGAACACGATTAATCTCAAAAAGCAGACTATAAACACGAACACTCGATGATGGAAGTGTCCTAGAGAGGTGACAGCAAACTCATCATGGTAGGTACAGTATGATTTGATGTAGCCATACTATTCGTACATGTAATCAAAAGGAATGTACGAATCCTCCAGACATACCAATTCCACGTCCTTTTTCAGACCCATCATTTTGAGGAAACTTTTGCTTGTGCGGTTCTCAGGCATCAGCAACCCCGGAGTTTCCCATACCAGGTTAGCCAACCCCCCTATCTCTTCTATCAACGGTGCCATTTCGATGCTCCCAAAGCGGAACACAGATCTTCCACGATCCCAGAATAGGGTAGCAGCCTCTACTATCATTTTGTTAGGCTGGATTTCCAGAAGTGATGGTAGATTACCCTAATGTTTCCTGACGATAGCTTTGTCACTAGAGTGTAAATCCTCCCACCAACTCAGCAATTTTGGGTGGATGTTGGAGACCATGCTGAATCTGGGGACTTCGTGCCTCATTTTTTTTCTGCAAAACAAATAGGTTCGGCCCTTACCCCCACCGGACTTGACTATTTAACGTCAATAATTAGCAGGAAGCATTTAGTTCTCGAAATAAATGCACAAAACGTGAGGGCGTCCATTTGGGTTCAGGGAAACCCGATGGACTTTTGGATAAGGTTATCTTAAAAGCTATCGTGCGGACGACACTTTAGTTTTGACTAGGTTTGACCATGATTCATGCAACAGTTCGACAGAGGAAGGTTTCTATGGGGTTTTAGACTGGTACCTTTGAGCGGACAACTCGAAGGGGAAAGGCACGGAACCGTCAACTGCACAGCTGATCGACTGGTTTTACCGCTAATAAGCCTTTCCGAATTTAGGGGGTGATAATATAGGAAGGGTGCAACTACTCATCAAGCGTTGCTATAGTATTTTGTTTGGAACGAGTGGGGTATGAATGTTGAGCATGATTTATGCAGTAAGTATTTAAAACAAGTTTTCACGTATTTACACGTTAAAGAAAGCAGTAAAAATGCTAATAATGATTTAAGCAGTTACAAAAGGAAATAAAGAGACATGTCCGTTACGTTTTGAAAAAAAGAAATACTCGAAATAAAAAATTAATTGCATGCAAAAGTAATAGGAAAGGATGAAAGTATTAAAAATGAAGGTATAGATTCGCGAAACAATTTGTAATAGTAAAAGCTTGGACATCCGCAGCAGAGTTGCCATGCTGTCGCGCCCCCTTCCCCCCCTCCCCCCCCCNCCACAAAAAAAAAACTTAGGTGTGGAGATCGAGTTCTTGACATTTTGGAAAAACTCCTTTTGAAGGAAGAAGTTTAAAGGAAGAGTCGACACCTAACGATTTTTATGGTGCGTTAGGGCACCTTGTGTAGTTAACTCATGAACTAGTTTGCATTACCAGAGATTAGGTAAGGTCTTGAAGTTATCCCAAGGGAAAGGTGTGAGGCACCCCTCAGGATCCACAACTGTGGGTCCCGGCCAAATGGTTTCGTGAATTCAGACAATAAACAAATAACAAGCAAGGCTCACATAAGAGGGGATTTCAAACAAGTATTGGAGTTTTATTGGAAGTTTGAAAAGAAATTAAAAGTAAACATTTGAGAAAATGTCCTAGGTTTAAAGAAATACGGTTCACATCAATGCAATACCCGGAAATCACTCCTCGAAGAGGGGCTACACGTGGTATTAGTGCAACGGTCATCATATCTATATTCTACCCTTCCCACCCCGTGAAGGTAATTAAAGCGTGTGTTGCTCACAGATTCTATTGCATGATATTACCCGTCCCATCTTATTAGTCTCGGAGGAGGTTAGGACTACTATCCTAAAGGGTAGGTACTAGGCAAAACCCCTAGGTTTAAAGGACGAAATGCAAAACGGCAAACAAAACAATTAGGACTGCAAATACAGGGAAACATATAGAGGCAGATATGAGGCTCATGAATTCCTCCACAAATTAATACACATAATTAGCACGACTCAAACACAAAGAGGTCTTTGAATTTCAGAACCTAAGGCAGGATGTCTAAGTAAGAATACTACAGCAGGACAGTTTGATTACAGAGTTTCAGAAGAGGTCTTTTTACCAGTTTTAGACTACGAATTCTGATATGTAATTAGCCAGACAATACAAAGAGATAGTTTTTCCAGTTTTAATAAACTTAATGCCCAAGGCTTGCCTAGGCGGGTTAAAAATACTCCAGTTATCGTGTTTAGTCTCAAAAAATAGTGAATATTCAGGATGGATCTGCTTAGACTCAGTCGTGGTAAAAGAGTGAGTATTTAAACAAGTATGGATACAGGTCGTACGAAGCATGATATCTAAATGCAGGCAGGATGTTGAGCATGCAAACCTATGCATGCTGTTTTAAAATGCACAAAACGTTTTCAGTAATCAAAATCTATTTTACCGAGATTTACTTATTACACATCTTTTGGCTCGAAACAGAACATACAAAGGCGTAATTGTGGTTAAATTGCCGAACCTAACACATGATTTCTAAATGTTCACAGCAGTATGTCCTTAACGCATGAGTTTGGCATATGTAATATGAGCATGCTGGGAATGAATTCCTAAGGTAACATGGTCTCTAACATGAGAGTTTATTTTATGAAAGCTGGTTTGAAGAAGAAAGAAACAGTAATCAGCAACTCAGAACATACATGGTAGGAAGAAAACACAAACATGGATAGGGGGAACTGGGGAAAAATAAGTCACATAGTAGAAGCAAACTTGCACACAAATAGTCCTCATGATAGTGCTACAGGGTTTAAACAAACACAGCCTAGTTATCACAGAATTTTCATGCCAGGAATCTAACAACATTAGATTGAGGGGCTGTCAAACAGATTCACATATTAGGTCCAGGATTACTATTTACATAATAACTAAGTATTAGGGGGTAAATGCTTGTAGTGTTGGGAGTCAGGCAGATTCATAATGGAAACATATAAGGAAAAGCAAAAGATATGTTAGACTAAAGGGAAAGGGGAATCACATAGACAAGTAGACATGCTAAACATAGAAGGAAAGAGAGGTCACATGGACAAAGTAAATATACCAGCTGCAAGGCAAGCAGCAGAACCATAAGTAGAAGCATAAGAGAAATAACAGGAACCTTAGTACAAATAGAAACATATTGAGTTGGATGCTATAAACTTAAACTAGAAACATACCAGTTAAGAGTAAGAAAGAACAACAAGGTGCAGAGAAGTAGAGCAATAGGGCAGTAGTATGTAGAGCAATAGAGCAACAATAAGTTACTCAGTCTTGGCTTTCAGCCGACTGAGTAGCCAGAGGAACAAGCAAAGCAAGTGAGAGTTCAGAGCAATATGAGTGTTGTTTGTGTGTACGCGTTCGTGTATCTATTAGTGTCTTACGCTAAAGAGAGTAGAGTATTTATAATTTTGAAAACGATTAAATAAATAAGGTAAGGATTAACTAGTCTAACCTAATTATGGAAATAATAATCAATCAGTATCAATTAAAGACCTGGACTCCCTTTAATTAGGAAGTCAAGTTCAAATGGGACAATCAGAGTTAAATTAGGGAAAGGAATCAACCAGAGTGATTTTACTATAACAGGGGTAGTAATAGCATGGAATATGCAATAAAGACCAAGTTCATAACACATAATTAAGAAAAGTACACACTAAGAAAACTGATAGCATATTCATAAAGCAAAGTATGAGTTTAATTCTTAAATTAGTCGAGGGAATCTCAAATATAATTAAAATCACAGGGAATCAAGTATAATCAAGGAAAGTATCCCACAACTAAGGAAACAATTCGAACAATCAGTGTAGAACATAAAAAATCGTAGGTTCGAGGAAAATATCACAGCTATGCAAAGAGAAACACACACTCAGTAGAGGGTATCAGATAAACAACCATTAAATCAATAATCAGACTTATTCAACAATAATCAGCACCAGAGTTCAGAGAAACCCTAAGCGAGAGGAATAGCAGAGATTGAGAAAACCCAACCACGAATTAGAGTAAGAAGCATAGAGCACATAGAGAGTCTAGAAGAAGTATAAAGATTGGCCAAACATAGCAAATAAGACAAACCAAAACCCTAAAAAATGGGGGGTTTTCAGTATGAAGCTTTGAATCAATCATGTTAGCAGAGAAAATTATAGAATAACATTAAAGCAGAAGTAAAAGAAAATCGATTTTTGAAAGGGGTTTATGAAACCCTAGTTTTAAAATTGAAAGATCGTTTAAAGATGAAAGTTTGCAGAGAAAAACATAGAAAGAAGCTTCATAATACTATAGATCTGAAGTAGATCTAGAATAAATCGAAAGACATAGGGGTAGGGTTTCGTGGAAGCCAGAGGAGTAGGAAGAACCTCAAAGACGATACCAGCCTAAGCCGGAATAGGTTGTAATCCTTACTCAAATGGCCGGGGAGGCCGGAAAGTAGCATGGGACCATGGGAGATGAGTTGGACTGCTCCAGGTTCGCCGTAGAGCCCCAGAGTATCACTGGACCGGTGAAAAGTTGGTAGGTAACCAAGAGGTGTTGAAGAACCATAACTTCAGGTGAGACAACCAGCCAGAGAAGGTGAACAGAACACATCGGAGGAAAGAAGCCAAGGAAGATTCTAGAGAGAGCTAGATAGTAACAGAGAGGGATAGAGAGAGTCGGGGCTTGGGAAAATGAGGGGTCGATTGGGGGGGCTTGGTTGAGTTAATTATGGTAACTTGAATCTGGACCGTTGATCTCATATGATCAACGGTTCAGATCAAGCATGGGGGTTGGGTCGGGTGCTTAGTACTTGGGCCTTGGGTTCTTGGGTAAATTTAGTTGGGTTGTGGGTTTGGGTAAATAAGACTGAAATTGGAAAACAATGGCTATAAGTTAAATACCCAATTAGAAGTAGATAAATATTTTATAAAAATGGCTAATAATTATAAAAATAAAATTGCTGCTTAATAGATTAAGCTAAAATGATTAATTATTACTAAAAATATAAATGACTAATTATTGATAAAAATTAACATAGAAATAAGTAATTAGGCTATAATTGCAAAGTTATTGCAATTATAGTCAAATGGTGCCAATTCAACTAGTTTGTGAAATAAATTTGGTCTTAATAAGACCAAAAATGATATATTAAATCATGAAATGCTTTGAAATTATTTATAATACAATTTATTATCAATTATTAGAGATAAACCACTGGGTAAATTAATAAAAATGTGGAAAAATTATAGAAAAATAGCAATTGTTTTAAAAACTGATTTTGAAGGTATATTGGCAAGTATAAAATAATTTTGAGGAAAATTTGGGTATCAACAACTATAATAGACGAATGCCAATAGGGCCTGTACACTCGGTTCATCAACTCCATAAAAGCAGCGGGGGCATTTGTCAACCCAAATGACATCACCAAGAACTCATAATGCCTATACCGAGTGCTAAAGGCTGTCTTAGGGACATCAAACGCCCTAATCCTCAGTTGATGGTAACCAGATCTTAAGTCAATCTTGGAAAACATCGTGGCACCCTGAGGCTGGTCAAATAAATCCTCAATCCTCGACAAAGAATACTTATTCTTGATAGTAACCTTGTTCAATTGCCGGTAGTCATTACACATCCTCATCAAGCCATCTTTCTTCTTGACAAACAACACTGGGGCACCCCAAGGAGAATCACTAGGCCTGATGAAGCCTTTATCCGACAAATCATACAACTTATCCTTCCACTCTGGCGGGTTCATATAATACGGCGGGGTAGAAATGGGTTGAGTGCCCGGAGCCACCTCAATACAAAAGTCAATATCCCTATCAGGTGGCATACCCGACAGGTCAGTAGGGAAAACCTCTGGAAACTCACTAACCACGGGCACAGACTCCATAGAAGGAACCTCAGCACTAGAATCACGAACATAGGCCAAATATGCCAAACAACCTTCTCGACCATGCGCCAAGCCTTTATTTATGAAATAACTCTACCGGAAGAACTAGGAGTCCCTCTCCACTCCAAACGAGGTACTCCTGGCAAGGCCAAGGTCACTGTCTTGGAATGACAGTCCAGAATAGCATGATAGGGAGATAACCAATCCATCCCTAATATAACATCAAAGTCAACCATATCAAGAAGCAGAAGATCTACCTGAGTCTCCAGACCACCAATAACCACTAAGCATGAATGATTGACTCGATCTACCACAGTAGAATCACCCACCGGTGTAGACACACATACAGAAGTACTTAGGGAATCACGGGGCATGCTCAGATAAGGGTAAAAATACGAAGACACATAGGAGAATGTAGAACCCGGATAAAATAAAACCGAAGCATCTCTACTGCAAACTGAAACCATACCTGTAATGACTGCATCAGAGGCCTCACCCTCAGGCCTGGAAGGAATAGCATAGCATCGGGGCAGAAGCCCTCCAACCTGAACATCTTAGGGTTACCCCCTGTGGGCTGACCTCTACCTTTCATGGCCTGTCCTCCACCTCTAACTGTCTGGCCTCCACCTCTGGCATCTCGACCTCCACCCCTAGCTGGCTGAGGGGGTGGGGGTGCACCTGAAGCGGGAATCATAGCACGGAAACCCTGATGTTGAGAACCACTGGGACCTCGGGGAAAGAACCTGGAAATGTGCCCCCACACCACCACAAATGAAGCAAGACCTCGGCTGCTGAGAATGATGTCCCTGAAACTGTCACTGACGACCAGAATAACCACTCTAGAATCTCTAAAGTGGCGGTGCACTGATAGGAGCTGGTTGTGCACTACAGGATACCTTGAGTGCTGACTGGAATGGTCTAGGAGGATGACCCCCGCCAAAATAATCTCTGCCTCTAGATGAGGCAGCACTGAATCGGCCAGAATGATGAGGCCTCTTGACAGACCCCTGACCAACTGCCCTATAATAAGACCATCTCAATTCGTCTGGCCACATTGGCCGCCTCCTGAAATAAAATATTGGTACCTATCTCTGTCCATCTGGAGTGTAATAGGCTGAGCTAGACCCTCAATAAACCTACTCACCCTCTCGCGATCAGTGGGGAGTATCATGATAGCATGTCGGGCCAGAGTAATGAAGTTGGTCTCATACTGTGTAACAGTCATAAATCCCTACTGGAGGCGCTCAAACTGCCTCCGAAGATCCTCCCTCTGAGTAACTGGAAGAAACTTCCCCAAGAATAACTCGGAGAACTGAGCCCAAGTCAAAGTCAAAGACCCAACTGGTCTGGTCAAACAGTAATCCCTCCACCAAGTGTTGGCGGTACCAGAAAGATGGAATGTAGCAAAATCAACTACATTGGACTCCATGATACCCATGTTCTGAAGAACCTCATAGAAATTGTCCAAGTAATCGTGGGGTCCTCTGATGGTGCACCAGTAAATGTAGTAGGAAATATCTTGGTGAACCGATCCAATCTCCACAAAGCATCGGTAGACATGGCTGCCCCCTCAACTGTCGGTGCCACAATCCTTGGCTTAGCTACTCCAGATGTCTGAGGTACTGGAGTCTGGAACTGAGGAGCTAACTGCTTTGGTGTGTGGGTAGCAGGAGTATGGGTCCCTCCCCCAGCCTAAGAGACGGTTGGTGCAGTAGGAAGAAGACCGGCCTGAGCCATGCCCTCCATAAGGCCCACTAAGCGGACTAGAGCGTCTTGAAGAACTGGGGTGGCAATAAACCCCTCTGGGACCTGAGCTGGTCCGACTGGAACTGTCTGAGCAGGAACCTCACCGGCAAAGTCTACCTGTGGGTCCTCTATTTGGGCTGCTGCTCTAGGCTGAGCTCTGGCTCTGCCTCGGCCTCTAGCACGGCCTCGGACTTGTCCTCGGCCCCTTGTAGGAGATGCAATAGGAGGATCATGCTGCTGACCGGTAGATAAAGAAGCACGCGTTCTCGTCATCTGCGAGAGAATAGAATAGAAAATCAGTTAGCATTTAGAATTCAAACCGCACAACAGAGAAGAAGAAATTTCAAGTTATTGCTAACTTTGCAGCTTCCGGGGGATAAGTACAGACGTCTCCGTACCGATCGCTCAGACTCTACCAAGTTTGTCCGTGAATTGTGAGACCTAGGCAACCTAGTGCTCTGATACCAACTTGTCACGACCCGAAATCCCACCTTCGGTCCATGATGGCGTCTAACGTTGAACCCGCTAGATAAGCCAAAGTTACTGGTTATTCTAATTTATTCCTTTGTTATTTAGCATTTAACAAGTTATATACAAGAACAAATAGAAATAAGAATGCGAAAGAAGTGCAGTCTAACAACTTAATTAAACAGTATTACAAAAATCCTTGATAATAACTCCCAATATATGGTGTCACCATTTCCCGGACTGTCTATGATTGCTACAGATAAAGGTCTGAATGAACAAGGTGCTATTGTCTCGAAAATACATAAAGACAAGAAAACAAGAGAGATAGGAGGTGACGCCAAGGCCTGCAGGGGACATTCCGTGCCATGTTTATGTTGTTAGGCCAAACACTTACCATGACTCCGAAGATCAAAATCACGCCTCAAGCACCGCTTTTCCTTTTGAACCGACTCCAAATCAATTGTATCTAGACATAATTGACACAATAACATCAATAAATGCTAAACAACTCAATTCCAATGCTTAATTATAGGTTTTCTATCATTCTTCCCAAAAATCCAAAAATCGACCTCAGACCCGCTTAGTCGAAACACGAGGTTTGGACCAAAAACCGATCACCCATTCCACGAGCCCGAATATATAATTTATTTTGAAATCCGACCCCAAAACGAGGTCAAATTCCCCAAATAATCAAAAAGCCCTAACTCTACCCAAATCCCTAATTTTCTACCCTTAATCTCATGTT